>JAJJWW010009218.1:0-56524 GCA_023531295.1 Papaver armeniacum
ATGCAAAAGTTGAAACACCGAAACACATATGTTTTTATGCTAAACCAAACGATTCAACATATTGTGACTTTTCACATATTAGTTTCAATCAGAACCCCTTATGATCCTTTGATAAAGCCTACCAACATGGGCTAGAACTTAATCCTGCTAAACCAAAAAGTCACCCAAACCATAAGGGTTCACATCATATGAGATCGAATATTAAGGTTAAGAAAACCGAAATCAAACATCCCATAAACATACATAGCAATAAGATAAAGCATTCAAGCACAGGCTATGTAAACGAAAAACTATCACAAGAAAAATTATAAACTAATAATTTTATTCATAAATAAGATAGTTTTATTCATAATAGACCTTATACAATTATTGAAAGAAATCAAAAATTGATGTCTATTTTCTTTTAAAAAGTTTGAGACTCTAAATTTATCCTTTTAGAGTTTCCTTCAAGGTTGAAGTCGGATCAGAAGATTTCACAGGATTCCAATCATCTTCTATGATTACTAGTCTTGATTCGAGGCTAATAACATTGTCATTGACTTCCTTTACTTCCTTTCGTAAATCCTTTTCCATGTTCCTTACTTCACACAAAATTAAATCTAATTTTAGTGAAAGGTTCTTGAGAAGATTATCATTGATCGAAGAGATTTCTTCATTGGGATCACCTTGCTGAAATTCTGGAGATGAATCCGAATCACCATCAGAAGACTCAAGACGAAGTTTCTTGTTAGGAAACAATATAGTTTAGACTTTTTCGGTTTTGCGAGAGTTGCAGCTAGAGGTAGACATTCTGTCAAATCTCTATAAAATGAAGTAAGAGGTCTTCCCTCTTATAAGTTCGATAACTTTTTCTCAGAATCTTTGAGAATATTATTTCAATTAAATTCTTAACCGAAAAATCATTTTTAGAAATATTTTTGTCCAAATATTTACATTTATATCCTTACTATATACTTTTGAGGGTAACAAGTAAGGATCCATGATAACCAGTTAGGTCGTCATTTTTCGGTTGTTGAATTTTCTTCCCTTGAAGATTTCAACATTCTTACATATTTGAGGAGACATTATGTTTGAACTTTTAGGTTCAACCCTTAATCTTGATGTAAGATCTTGATGTTCGAAAATCTTATTCTCCATTTTTGAAGAGATTTTTGATCTACACTTAGATCTTGAATTTTTGGTTTTATACAGTCTTCCTCTCTGTTTAGTATCAGGACATTGCCTTTGATAATGCCCTCTTTGCTTGCACTGGAAACAAACACTAGAAGTATTACGGTTTCTGGATCTAGATTCCACAAATTTATTTGGCCTTGCCTCTTTGCCTTTTGATGCATTCATACCAGGTGATGGCTTTCCAAAGCAATTGAGTCTATCTCTTAGTTTCTGATTTTCTGCTTTTAACTTCCTTATCTCATCTTGACAACATTTAATGTCGAGAATGAGTTTAGATAATTGTATCTTTTCGGAACATTGAGAGACCTCGATTTTCTCCAGTCGCTTGTTAATTTTTTCTTTATCATTCAGAAAACTCCGTTTGAGTTGATCAAGCGATGATTTTATTCCAATGATGTCAGATTCAAGAAGGTGAGTTCTTTTATCTTTACATGGAAACATTTCTTTGAAAATCGAAGGGGTAAACTCTTCTTGAGTATCTAGAGTTGGACGGATTTTAGAGTCATAGGCTTCTGCAATGGTTGCAACATGATCTATCACATTAACTTGATCATTCTCATCAGGACAATAATCAAGTGTGGAAGTGTAAGCATTTCTCTTCCACTGTGTATCCTTAGTTGGACAATCTGGAGAAATATGACCAAACCCTCTGCACTTGTAGCATTGAGGAATAATATCATCATCATCCCAAGTATCTTCATGTTTATGTGAAAGAACAAGTTTTCCTTTTGACACAGGTGATTTTCTTTTTCGGTGTCTCAACAATTTCTTGAACCGCTGATTAATAAGAGACAAATGATGATTTAGTTCAGCTTCATCTTTAGCAGTTCGATCTTCCTGATCTTGGGAGTTTTCCGAACATTGAGTCGGAACCTTTTTTATGGCTTTGTAGGCCAGATTGTATTTTTGTTTAGACAGATACTCCTGATCAAATATCTTCAGTTTTCCAACTAGGGAACTTCTAGATAGAGAAGAAAGATTATTAGCTTCAATGATTGCATGCTTTTTAGAATCGTATATAGATGGCAACGATCTGAGAATTTTGCATACTATATCCTTTTCAGAAATAGTCTTTCCATGAGAGAAAGAAGCATTGATTATATCATAGAGTTTAATATGAAACTCTTCAAAAGTTTCGTTGTCATCCATTTGAAGATTTTCCCAATTGGACTTAAGAGTTTGAAGTCTAGCTTCTTTCTCTGATGTGTTTCCTTCGAATACGATCTGAAAATTATCCCAAGCTTCTTTCGAAGTTTGACATGTTGACACATGATGTTGTAGATCACGACTTACAACATGTATAATAGCATTCAAAGAATCTGAATTCTGCTTAGCAAAAGCCTTTTCTTCGTTGGAAAAATCCACTAAGCGTTTAAACTCAATTTCCGAATTTTCTACCTTCGGGTAATTATAACCATCGACGACTAATAACCATGTATTAAAGTCTCGTGATTGAAGAAAAGATCTCATAGCAGATTTCCACCATAGATAGTTTGTTCTGTCAAATCTTGGCGGTACGTTAATTAAAGTCGATTCATGAGAACTCGAATTCATTGCTTATAGGTTGTATCGCACCAAACACAGATTGTTAGATCTTTTCGTATTTGCCTGCTCTAATACCAATTGAAAAGACGAGGGTACCCAAATATACCTCAATCTAAAACTTTTCCACCTATAAGTCCTTTCTCCGAAAGTGATTGTCTATGGACTGGGTCGAGACAATACAACTAATCGGTTCACACTTCATGTGATCGTCAATGGATACGAGATCGAGACAATACAACAACAAGATAACTTGTGTGATTGACTATGGATACAAGATCGATACAATACAATAACGAAGTATGTTTACTTGATAACAGGTTCGAACTTAACCAAACACAATAGGATTGCTATCAAGTAAATAGGAATTAACGTTTGTGTATTTTACTTCTAACTATAATGAAAACAATAATAATTGCGGAAATAGAAAAGTAAAAGACACAACAAGATTTTGTTAACGAGGAAACCGCAAATGCAGAAAAACCCCGGGACCTTGTCCAGAATTGAATACTCTCAGGATTAAGCCGCTATACAAAATCTAAACCAACTTCTTATAGTTGAGACCAAGCAACTAAACCTATAGTTCACCTAGTTCCGTCTGTATCCATGCGCCTCCAACTTGCAATAAGTCATGCACTTGGAACAATTCCTTTGGTTCGCATTCCAAACAGTAAAGGAACAACAAATCTGTTCGGTAACAACTCTTTTCAATCAACGTGATATGAGTTTGACAAAAGGCTCTTCCGTTTATCCCAATAAACTCCTTTGTCCGGTTCTTAGATTTATCTTTTCAACAACTACCAAAGTAATTGTTAAGACTATCCAATCAACACTTCAAATCAAAAAGAATCGAATTGATGCCGATCTACTCAACTAATCAATCAAGATTATCACAAAGATAAACCGATTATAGTTGGATCCCTAGCCGATCAAGTTTTTTACACACCAAAGATTATGAACCCAAATCAGAAATCTTCTTCGTCTTCAAATCTTCTTAGATCTTCAAAAAAAAATTGCACACAATCAACTTGAATCTCTTGTGATCAATCACACACAGAACGGAGTCTGTTAACAATGGATTATCACAAGACATCTTTAGATCTACAAACAGTCTAAAGATCCCCGTCGAAACTTCGATCTGGTTTGAGTGAATATTATATCAGAAGAGAAGATTCTCAAGCATAAACAAACTAGGTGCAATCAAAGTTCAACAACTGTTAGTCAATCAAATCAATCGAAAACTAATAATAAACTGCAATTACACTACACCATTTTTAGGATATAGCAACGGCGCCTGGCCGTTGCTGACTGGGGTCGCAACGGCAGATCGACGTTGCAAAACACGGTGTTGCATTTTTTCACAACGGCATAAGCTCCGTTGCGACTCTTGGTCAGCAACGGAGATTCGCAACGCATCTTGCGCCGCGACGACTCGTTTATTCGCAACCGAGGTCTGCCGTTGCTAAGCTGTTTCTAATTACATGAATATCCCTACCCGGAACCAAAATCTTATTGGTTCTGGTTCTAATTTACTGGTTCTGGTTCTAATTTAGCAACAGATTATAGACGTTGCTAATATTTTGCAACATAAAAAAAAAAGGTCAAGTCTTCATTGCCCTGGTCAAAATCCATTTCCCCCCCTGCAGTTACCCAGTTCCCCACATTCATCATTTCCACAGATATGCATTCATTCATTCAATATATATTCATTCATTCATTCAACATACAAAACTGTATCATATTATGAAAATGGTTTCTTCAATTGATATTAACAAAAAGTAAGTATTTACAAATGTGTTCTAAGTATCACAACAAACTAGTGTACACATCTTGCAGATTTTCTAACTTAAACTAGTGATTCAACATACATTCATTCCTAAGTTCAGTTCATGTAAAGTTACGAAATTCCTAAGTTCTTCTAACTTAAATCACTATAAGGAGATACTACATAAACTTACAAATCTTGCAGCTGCTAAGGGACCTAATGGCTGCTGCTTTGTTCTCCAACCCTAATTTCTGATCTCATTTCCAACTTCAGTCGAGTTTTCCTACAGTTGCGGAATTATAGTGGAATAGAGAGAGGGAGTTTGTACCAAGTTCCCAAGAATCCCAGCCATGGATGGCATAGTTTTGTCGACTGTGCAACGAATAAGAGCGGCAGAACTTTTGAGATCCCAAGGCACTGCTGCAGAATGATCACGTGTAACAGTCGTTCCATTGACTGTGTTTAACCCAAAAATAACCGGCACCCTGAATAGATAAATATAATAAAAGAACAGTTAATTCATTGACACAATGAACAATTCAACCTTGCAAAATAACAATGAAAGAGCAGATTAAATAAAAAAAAGAAAAAAAATTCTGCCCATCAAGAATTATTCGGCTCATCCCATCTAGGAATGGGTGAACACCCATCAGTATATAGTACAGAATCTAAGGTGTTTTTAACAAGGTGGTTATAGGGTGGCCGAGGGAATCCAACATCAAGACCTTATCTTTAAAATACCTCCCAATCAAAGTTTATTGAACGACTATATAGAAAACTGAAGATTACGCCCTTGGCAGAAGCAACATTACACAGAATAGAAAAAGGTACTGCACTTCACATACCAAATCTTTGTTTTTGTTAGTGGGGAGCATGGTGGATACCGATAGAAGCTGCTTTACCCTAAACAACATAGTTAGGCAATTACAGAATGTCAAAAAAAAAAAAAATTATATAGAAAAGTGAAGATTATGCACTAGACAAAAGAGAAATAATTCCCATTCACCAACTATTTAACTTGTTATTTTTCCACGGCGCTGAACCAACTGATTCATACTTGTATCGAACTTGCAAAGAAGAAGAAATGAAAGGCAATGGATGAAGAAAACACATGTGATATTTCTACCCAGAAACTTAAAGAAGCATATACCAGTTTCTTAGCTGCTTTGCAAAAGTTCGATCATACAAGTCCAACAAGAGTAGAATGTCCCCGAATCATGTAGCTACGCTAGAGTCTCGAGCTGGCGAGCAAGTGCCCACAAACAAATACAACAAAATTATAAAAACTCTACTCATTGATAATTAAGAATAACCAACATGAACCCTGTAAAAAACACAGAATCTCGTAAATGTACTTGATTGCCCACAGCCCTGTGAATAATTAAGAAACTCAATTATTATTTTGGGTCAACTTGAGCTGGATTTAAGTTCCGAAATTATTATTTTGAAGCTATGTCCTAGTCTCCAAAGTCCCAAACCCAATGAGTATACCTGTATCAATAATGATAGGACGATCTCCGGCTGTGATGGTGTCAGATTCTTTGAAGCAAACATCCCCTGTGAGATCAAAGAGATGAATCTGCATATCATCATTATACCAGTGTTAAAAAGTAAGAAAAAACATAAACTTGATAATCTGAAGAACATAAGTCTACAAAAAAAGGCTTACGCAAGATCCGCCAAAGTGTCTGATTTGATCGCAGCTTTTCCCTATAGAAGTTTAAGAGATGAATAATGGGATATTCATTTCCCGTAGAGTGTGCTTTGTGTTTTTAATGCATCGCATATAAAACTATGCAAACAATATGTAAGAGTTGCTGAAGTTCTCTAAACTGTGGACTATATTTACAAAGAAAAAAACCACAATTATTTACAAAGACACAATGAGACTTGTGAAAATGGTACTTGAGAGGTAATTAGAATCACCATGGTGCTGACCAAAGGACAGTAGTTATGCAATCTAACCTTTAGGGTCTACTTCCCGAGAGATCTTAATTGCAGCGAACGTAACAAGATCTTGATTGGCTGGCGAAATTGCCAGTATAATACAATTAGGCTGCACAAAATACCGCACTGTATCAAATGAAGGAGGGTAAAATGCTGCCAAGCTATGTTTCCTGCATATGCTCTTAGAAGATTTCATTCCAAAAAGAGAAGAGAGAGTAACCTTATCGAGCTGTGACATACTACAAAAAATAATCAAAATTCCAAAAAAGAAAGCACTCTGAAATCAAATTTGCATACTATTGGAAATGATGGACTTACTACAAATAAGAGATCAGCTTTCTTCAACCAAGTTGAATTCATTGGGTTTAAGAAGTTGTCTAGAGGTCCAATTTCTTGAAAATTTCCAATCCCAACTCCTGAAGCACCCTGTTTGCATCCCAAACAAAAACATAAACAAATTCAAATTTTAATTCAAACAGAGGATGGATATAGATTTGATTAAGTGTAGAGTATACTAACAGGTCCACCCTAAAACCATAGAATTATAGGCCAAGGTTTTGAAGGATCATAAACTCTGTATGGACTTTTATAATGTCACCAGAACATATGTGCTTCTACAAAAACAAATGAGAACGAAAGAATGAGAATCAAGTTAAAGAGTGTGAGCAATTAGAAAGATTATAGAGATATTTGAGTGACAGACATACTTAGACTCACTTGAACATAACCCTATTGTTCGTAACCATCTTTGGTTCCCATACCCATGACAAAACCATCTTTGGTTCCCAAAAACCTAAGTCACTTAAGCTCTGTATAAGCACACAAATCGTTAACAAGTTACAAAAACTTTGTGTTTATACCTCATTAGAACTTTTTGAAAATTCTTGACAAGAGTGTTCTTGTAGTAAAAAAACACATGATATAAAAATATTATAAGACAACCACGAGAGGGTCCATCGCCAACCTGCAACAAGAGAACACCAAGTTTTTCAAGAAATTACAACTGCGAACACCAATTAAAAACAAAAGAAAGTTTCAGTAATCAGAACCCATATATGCTTAAGTATGATATATTCAATTAAGAAACATGGTGATTGATGGTTACCAATATCTCCAATGGTGCTCGGGTCCTTGCAAACTCAGCAGATGACATCCAAACAATAGCTTGATACTATGAATGTCCGTCAATTTCATCTCAAAACCAGCAATATTGTCCTAAACTATCTATCAACATTATAATTACACAATCAATATAAATTTTATTCAAACAATACCCATCTAAGATTTCATCAATTATACCCAATCAAACGAAGTTATTAATAAACCATAATTTTAATTATATGAATTACCTCTTCTGGTTGATCAATAAATCATAATTTCATCAATTGTTCATCAATTTTTCTTGGCCATCATCAATCGTCAGATTTCATCTTCAATTTCACGTCAATTCTCTAATAAACTTCAGAAACCCTAACTCTGATTTCTCACAGATTCATCTTTCTTCAACCTTATTCTCTAATTCACTTCAACCCCAACTCTGATATTTCCCTTAAACTCCAATTTCATCTTCCAAAGATTTTCTAAATTCTTCCTACGAAACCCTAATTTCTAAAAAAAATTCACCCTATCTTCTTTTTCCTTTGATTCGAGACTACTACATCCACCAATTATCCATGCCACTCAACTTTTCTCACTGATTCCTCTATCTCCTCTACTAAACCCTAGTTTTCTTCTCCACGACCTAAATTAAAACCGCATCACCAGAGTTGTTTATTATCAATTCTAGTTACAACTAAACTCCATTCCAATCCCCTATTTGTTACATCAGCTCATGTTCATCACAATCTCACATAACATAATCAATTTTAGAATTGACGCAGGCGGAGAACAGAAGTTCTTGAGAGTCAGCAGATCCGTAATGAAAGAAAGGAAAAATTTTGTGGTTGAGAAATGAGATAAGAAAAGTGAAAAATGAAAGATAATCCCGACCATTTATTGACTCTGAAGGGTGGAAACAAAAACCAGATAAATTGACCACACTTTGACTTGGGTGTATTTACTAGCCCTAGTGTTCCCGACCACACGCGTACTTCGTACGCTTGATCACCCAACAGTTGCTATTCGCAACCTCCTGCTCGCCGTTGCGAAATTAGCAACGACAGCCTGCCATTGCGAAAAATTTGCAACCGAAATTAGCAACGGAAAATTAGCAACGGACCTAGTGTCGTTGCTAATCTGAGTTGCAAATCCCTTAAAATGGTGTAGTGTTATCTAGTTTCCCACCAACGGTACTCGTAGAGCTTCCCAATCCCAAAGAAGTCTTTAAAACGAGCGGTATTAAGATATTTCGCCTAATTAGGGTACTTTCCTCTCCGAATAGACGGTTCCACCCGAGAACAACACAACAAGGTAGTTTTTTGGCTCACGAGGATTAGTTTGCTCGAAATGCAAACTTCAATATTTATAGACCACGGAAGTTTGGACACCAAGGAATTTCCAAAACCGAAAATATTCTCAAGATATGAAATATATTTCCAAATTCGGTTTCCATAATTCCTGGAAATGCTTTGTCCAAATATTGACCGGAATCTCAGTAGAAAATCTCCAATTAGTAAATGCACATTGCCAATTTTTATTTTCTAAAGATATGCGTTTTAATTGCTGGAAATTAAAAGCATTTAAAACTAAAAACCTTGATTAAAAGATTCTCAATTTATTTCGATCCGGGATTCTCCTTTAGCTATTAAGGAATATCTTTGAACAATAAAAGATAAGCGTTACTGCACATGTTCAAAGTATGTCGATATCTTTACTTTGTAAATCCTTTTTCATATTTACAATCTTGGAACTGATTTGCCACACTTCCAAACAAGTTTAGAATTGGTTCATCTGACTTCCAAGAAATATGTGATTGATTATCCTATCAAATCACCAATCATGGGTTTCACAGTTCTACCAAAACAAGTTTCGGTTCTACCTCCATGTGGGTACTAGGATCAGTCACACTAGCTTTCCAAAATTTGGTTGACTAGGTACTAGGATCGATTACCACATATTTATGGTATCTAACTTGTATTCGGTTGCACAAGTTATAGGATCGGTTACCAATATCTAAGACTTGTTGTACCTCTTACAAGGATCGATTCCCCTTTGCTTGTGATCGGTTTCACCTCTTACTAGGATCGGTTCCCCAATGTCTAGAGTTGGTCATACCAATTACAACAAATCGATCATACCATCTCAGGTGATTACTTAAGATCGGTTTCACTAATAAAAGTCATACCAATACAAAAGTCAGGCCTTGTGAATAGTTTTACCAAGATACATAAACAAGTTATGAGTGGTTATACTAAACACACATATTGGTAATCCAAAGATTTGCAATGAATAACAATATCAATAAGCCTAGCGATTTCCCATTCGATTCATAAAACAAGTTTATGAATTGTACTTCCTTTAAACGAATGTAAAACATTGTTTCCTAGGACGAAATCTTCACCCATACCCATACATAATCACAATAGCATTCATACAATTATGTCGATGTCTTATATACGAAGTTCAAAAGATAGACGTTATACTTCGTATTGTAATTCCTTAATACTATGTCTAACTAGAGTATGATCATTCACAGCTTCGCAGTTATGTTTTCAATATGCACGACTTGAAAGATACGTCAGGGAATGAAACAGTTCAAGTCAAATATTACTAACCTCAAGTGGAAGGATGATGTCGTCGTTGTAGCTCCTTACTTCTTCACATTCTTCAAGTCTTCACGTAATACTTGTAATGTCTCATATCCTAATACTTTCAAGCTAACCTATACAAAGTTGACTCTAGTAAATAATCAAGCGACTCTTTAAATGAGTTTTGGTTCACTAAAATATGACAACCAAACTTGACATACCAACGCTTGGTGGGTTCAACCGAGCTATGCTCTAACAACTACAACTTCATTTTTGGTGGAATAAACCAGCTAAAAAGGGTCTTTATCCTATTGCGTGGACAAGCATATGTCGTACTTAAGAAGATGGAGGTCTTAATTTCAAAGATATAAAATGTTTTAATCATGCACTTCTCGCAAAGTCTGCATGGAGACTTTGTACAGTGAAAAACAACGTTTGGGGTGGCTTTATGAGAGTTAAATACTTCAAACAAGTTAATGCTCTTCATGCCCCTAAAAAGGCAGACTCAACGTGGTCTTGGAAGAGCATCAGTTCAGAATTTTCCTTCATCTATTTACACATTTTTTAAGCTATAGGTGATGGCACTCAAATTCTTATTTGGCATGATAAATGGGTTTTATCTCTCAGTACTCCTCCTTCTCCAGCAAGTGGTGAAGTCAATCATATAAACTTTACTTATGTATCTGAACTTATAGATGCAGAAAGTAAAAGCTGGAAAGAAGACGTTATTGTCAGTATTTTTGATCAAGATACTGCAACAAAGATTCTAGCTATGAGAATTCCATTGAATAGTGAAGACAAGTTGATATGGTCCAAAACTAAGAGTGGAAACTTCACGGTAAAATCTGCATATAAAGCTTTATACAGCATCAAGTTCCATCAGGGTAATGAACCATCACCAAATGACTTAACTGATCTTTGGAAGAACATTTGGAGTCTGAATTCTATACCTAGAATAAAGTTGTTTACGTGGAAATGTGCTAGAGATATAATTATGTCCAAGGAAAGGATACACAGAAGAATGCCTCAAGAGGATATAACCCATGGAATATGTAGCTGTCAGACTGAAACAACTATGCATATTCTTCTTGATTGCCCCTTTGCAAGAGCAGTATGGTTTGGGGCAGGCTTAGTAGTTATAGATGAGGAATGGACTTTTCCTACAGACTGGATTGCTAGATGGATTAAATTACCTGACAAGGAAATAGTAAAAAAGATGGCAGTAATAAGTTGGCACCTTTGGAAAGATAGATGCAGTTTGGTCTTCAGCAATAAGAATTCAACCCCTCAACAATTACTGCATAAAATTAATTCTTTCTTATCAGATGATGCTTTTGTGTATAGGCCTAGTAATAACAACGCTATAGTCCCTTCTATACATAGATGGTCTCCTCCTTCAGGGGACTTAGTTAAAGTTAACACTGATGCCTCTTATTGTCATGTTACTAAGAATGGAGGATATGGACTAATATTTCGTAATTTTGTAGGTGCACATTTAGCATCTGCATGCGCTGACTTCAGGGAAGCATCAGGTCCAGAACTACTGGAGAGTCTTGCTGTTGTGGAAGCTGTTAAACTTGCATTGAAGTTAGGCTTTAAGAAGATAGTTATTGAAGCTGATTACTTAGGACTTGTTCAAACTATACGAGGATAAGAGACTGAAGTTCCTTGGGAGTCTAGAAGAATCATAGAAGACATTCTTTTTCTTTTAAAAACTTTTGATTTTTGGGAATGTACACACACAAATAGGTTGGCAAATAAGTGTACAGACAAACTAGCTAAATATGCTAGAAAAGAGAGTTACTCTAACACTTGGTTGAGTAATCCTCCAGCTTTCTTCGTTAACAAAACTTCTGTTGTCTTGTGTTTTTCCCTTTACGCATAATCGTGCTAAATGAAAACTGTAAAGGGAAAAACACAAGACAATAGAAGTTTTGTTAACGAGGAAAAATGTAACTGCAGAAAAACCTCGGATATCGTCCAGATTTGATTCCCTTAACTGACTTCCTTTACAGCCTAAGAGTTGCTTCAGCCTAAGTGAACACTTATTATACCAATCTTCCTCTAACAGATAAGCCTATTTGATTTCCTTTTAGATCATTGATCAGGGCTTGGAAATCTATTTGCAATAGACAAAAGCTAGCAAATCTCATAAATCTAAAACACTTAAACTCAGTTAGTTGATAAGCGTGGATTATTAACCTCTTGAGAACAATCTTAAACCGATCAATTAAGAAGAGTTTTCTTATATCTATCTTGAGGAATCATAAAGTCTGAGATGAAGAGAACTTTGCGATTTTTATGTATCTCGTACCTAAAAGAGATTACTAAAACCTCGATAACAAAACGAACAAGATCAGGATACAAGAACTATTAAGGTAAAGATAGTCGGACCTGGCTTCACGAATACCTAAGTGAAGTCTTTAAATCGTAAACCTAATTATGTCTCTCAGAGGAAACCTAGGTTCATATAGGAAGACTCTAACAAACAACTACGACACATAAGTGTAAGGGATTGATTTTCCTAGTTATTTGAGTATCTTTATTTATAGATTTTCAAGACTAGGGTTGCTTAGAATTCAAGCTAAGATAACTTCAGATTCAAGAAAATATTTTTTCTGTTTATATGAAACTCTCGTTAGGAGTTCATGTAAGCATTGAAAAGTTTATCTTGGAATCACGTGAAAGAATACATATTATGGTACGCGTACTGAAACCATGTATAATGATAGTTCATGGCGAATATGCCTTGAGAACTATTAAGAAATATCGTGTTCATTTAAATTGAATCATGATGCACATGCACAAGGTTTTTTAGTGATCAAACATATCTTAGAGGTGTTTATGAAAGTCATAGCAATGCTAAACGTATTTTAAAAATATTCGAAATGCATCTGCTTTAGTTCATACTGGGTAAGTATGTGGAAAGGTACTGGTACCTATGGATCAGTTCGTGAATTTAGATGTCCAAGGAAAGTGTACCAAGTATGCGCACCCTAAGGCAATTCAAGAACTCGGGCCCTTGAGGTATGCGCACCTTATTCCTTTACACGAACTCAGAACTCAGGGGTATGCGTACTGGGTACGCGTACCTACCCCTATTTCGGAACTCAGATGACGACGGTACGTGCATCTTCCCGTGTCCAGAATTCCAGTAGTTTGGAAAACTATCTGTCATTGAATTTAAAACTTTCCCAATTGCCACAGATGATGAACACCGTTGCTTGGGTAATTTTCAAATGATTAACTCGAAACAAAATAGTTCATGAAGAATAAATTTTTCTTAGCCAAGTTTGTCAAGTATATGAGCAACTATTGCTTGAATCATATTTCGAGATGATTAACTTGACTCGAAACTACTTCTTTGTAATATCTACTATAATTACGACATAGTCTCATATAAATATAATGGTAATACATGTGACTAAATTGAATGGTTCAGTCTTCACATACCTCTTTGTTGATGAAGTTCTCCAAATGTTTTCGTTTGATCTTCAGTCTTCTATCTTTGAGGGTTATTTGGTGATCTCCGACACTCAACTACCAAACTCTAATCCTAGTTTGAGACTTGAAATCAAGATACAGTTTTGTGCATCTAACATTGACAACAAGCTTGATATAGAAAAAATTGCGAGCTCGACCGAGCAGTGCTCTAACATAGGAATTTGTAACTTAGGTTTTCTGGTTAATAACATAGCTCTAGCTCTACTAATTACAAAAGAATCAGTTTCTTTCTGGTTATTGAAGACTAGATTGTTTATACTACTCCAAATGAACCATAAAATAGTAGCAAATAAACATTGACATTCATCAGGAAGTCTAGTAACATGATCCATAAGCCGGAACACAAGATACTCAATCACAATCCAAGAAAACATAGGTAATAATATATAGAGATTAGAAACCACACATCACTATCAAAGGTAAAAAGCACAAGAGCATGCATGACAAATTCATGAGGATCGGAGCATCTAATACAGTCAACAAAGGCCATAGGTATTCTAGTATAAATGACAGTTCTCACAGGAATAGCATTCTTAGCAGCATTCCAGATAAAAACCTGAACATGGTGTGGGACTCTAGGTTTCCAAAAGCATTTCCAAAGTTTACTACAAGGGGATGGCCTAGACCTTCTGAATCCCAAGTAGGCAGATTTAGAAGAAAATCTACCATTCTTTGAAAGCTCTCAAACCCTCCATTCTGGAGTGCACAACTGGCTTAAGGGAATAGTGACAATCTTCTTAATAGAAGCATTATCAAATTGGATATTTAATCTAATAATATTCCAACTTCTAGTGGGTATTTAATCTACTAATGAAGTAATAGACTTTCACACTAGGGTCCTGAGAGCAACTGCAGTGGGGAGACTATAACCAAAGACTAAAAACCAAAAAAAATTGAAAAAAAATGGGTTTACTCCGTGGTGCGACGCTACGGTGTCATTTTTTTTTTTTTTAAATTCGGGCGTAACTTTAATCATCGCCCCACCAGGCGCAACCTTTAAACTTCGCCCGACCAAAGACCAAACCAAAGAC
This sequence comes from Papaver armeniacum, assembly GCA_023531295.1. Lineage (NCBI taxonomy): Eukaryota > Viridiplantae > Streptophyta > Magnoliopsida > Ranunculales > Papaveraceae > Papaver > Papaver armeniacum. The sequence continues at coordinate 14,649 of JAJJWW010009218.1, forward strand.
CAAATATAGTTTGGTTTTTGGTTTTAGTATGGTATTTGCTCTTTACTCCTCTCCGTAGTGTCTGGGTTTTCGACCAAATTTTTGGTTTTAGTCGACCACTGTGGTTGCTCTGAGGGACCAAAGGATTAAGAGAATCAGATCCTAAATTTTGTACCCACTTGTCACACTAGGGATCAATAAATTTTCCATCACCAACAATCCAAGAGATAAAAGGTTTTATAAGTTCTTTTATGGTATACAAGCATCTCCAAGTCCAAGAGTAGCTACTAGGACATTTGGCATTAAGGAAATCAGTCTTAGGAAAATACTTACAGCATGTTTGTTTTTTCCTCTATATAAATAGAGGGTTCTACATAGAGGTTTACCTCTACATCTATATAAATATCACTACATAATGTCTTTTAAAATCATGTTTGTTTGACCACTATCTAATAACTCTATATTGTGTAGCCAATTTTATATGTTTCTCATTTTACCCTTATATAATTCAAAAAATTCATGAAGATTCATTACACCCAAAGATGTTCAAAAATTCCAAAAAAAAATGTATTAGAAAAATACAACCAAAGATGTTCACTTTTTCTGAAACGGGACGAAAGTATCACTTTTTCTGAAAAAGGGCAAAAGTATCATTTTTTCTGAAACGGGGCAAAATATCACTTTTTTTTGAAACGGAGCAAAAATATCACTTTTTCTGAAACGGACGAAAGTATCACTTTTTCTGAAACGGGGCAAAAATATCACTTTTTCTGAAACGCAGCAAAAATATCACTTTTTCTGAAATGGGCGAAAGTATCACTTTTTCTGAAACGGAAAAAAAAAATCACTTTTTCTGAAACGGGGCAAAAAAATCAATTTTTCTGAAACGGGGCAAAAAATATCACTTTTCAGAAACGGGGCAAAATATTACCTTTTCTGAAAAAGGGCAAAAGTATCATTTTTTCTGAACGGGGTGAAAAAATCACTTTTTCTGAAACGGGGCGAAAAAAATCATTTTTTCTGAAACGGAACAAAAGTATCACTTTTTCTGAAACGGGACGAAAGTATCACTTTTTCTGAAACATGCGAAAATCATGCATGAAAGTATCACTTTTAAAAACGGGGAAAATTTATATTTTGAATTAAGAAATTATTTTTGGACATTATAAGTTTGTTCGAGGGTATATTAGTCATTTGAAGGTTTAATAGAGGTAGAGGCTCAAAGATAGCACCTAATTGGTGCTATTTGATTTCCTCTATATAGATAGAGATTTGCCTCTATCTATGTAGAGGTAGTGGAAAAAACAAACACCAATATAAATGGGACCCACCACTACATAGAGGCTAATAGAGGTTGGCCTCTACATAGAGGAAAAAACAAGCATGTTGTTAGTTTTGGGAACAATACCTAATAGGCAATTTGGGCTCTCAATAATTTTCCAAGCATTTCTAGGCAACATAGCCAGATTATTTAACTAAGCTTTTCTAAATCCTAAACCACCCTCAGACTTATGGGAACATAAGATGTCCCAACCTAGTAAATGCAATTTTCTATCCTTAGGATCCAAAATTTTCCCTCACCAGAACTTACATAGATGAGAGTCCATTTTCCTACAAAGATATTTGGGAATTAAAAAGCTCCCATCTGTTATAAGGGGATAGCTTGGCTAATGTGTTTACTTAAAGAAGTCCTAGCCGCCTGAGATAACAGTCTGTGGAACCAAGAAGAAATTCTGGCATCCACATACGGCAAGATACCCATGTGAGTTTGAATTTTAGAAGCTTGAAAAAAAAATCGGAGTATCAAGGTATTTTGCCCTTAAATCACAGATATGGATATTAAAAATGTCAGATAACTGATTCATCAAATAATCAAGAATCTTTTTACTAAACAAGATACCAGACTTATCTAAATTGATTTCTTGCCCAGAGGCCAAACAATATTTATGTATATAATCTTTTATATTTTGAAAGTCTTTAACAGTTGCTTTAAAGATTGGAAGATGGTTATGGACGGGCTGGCCCATACTTTTTATTTATTTTTTCGAAAAAGAGGATGGAACCTCATACTATATATTGATAATGATAACGATTCTCAGAAACTTGAGATCCGTTTGCTGTTACAAGGTTGATAAAGTTATAAATGTAGAGATTGTTTAAAATGGCATTCCCTTTCCAAATGTTTTCTACGACATTTCTATTACGAAAAAAAAAAAAAAAATATTAGTTGCCTTCTTTATTTTGTATCTAGAAGTTAAGACAAAAGCATTTACTTTGAAGTTAATAGCAAGACTAACTTCATTTCCAAAATCATTGCTAATTTCATATCTATGTTCTCTTGCTTTTGCATATCTTCCCATCAACAAATTTAGAGTCGGTGAAGAATTACTTTGGAAGATGACTTGATAACCATTCCATTCAGTTGCCCATTGGAAGACAGCTTTCGCTCCTTTTTCTTCTAGTTGTTCTCTGATGTTGCAATCTGCATAGGATCGCCTAGCTTCAATTGTGGTACCTATGTAGTCAATAAAAGTCAGTCCAATACCTGAAGTAGTGATAGGGTTGTGCATTGACAATGCTATATTTATTCTTAAGCTCATGTAAGTCGGTGTTTTTGCTTGTTCAGAAGGTCTGCATAATATTGTATGTTGATCTGTTTACATGCATCAAGTTATTAATCTTACTATTTGTTTTGCTGTGAATTGATTTGGAAACTAGACTCAACTCTTACTTTCCAAATATGTCAACTAATGAGACCACAAAATTTAGGCCAACCTAGAATACATTTCCCTTCGTTTCATCCTTGATCCATGAATTTATGGAAACTAGACCGGCCCATACGAAAGTCAGTAACTCACAGAACCACTACAAAAAATTGGCATAAAAGACCGTTTGGAGGTCGGTATGTTCAAGAATTTCTTTGCCGTATGAAAAAACACAGGATAGCTTACAAGTACAAAATGAAACAACAACAAAATGAAACAACAACATTGTTTCCAAATTTATAAATTAAAACCCGCCAAAACCCAAAGAGGAGAAACCTCTCTTTTAGTTTTCCCTCTCTGAAAGTCGAAAACCCAAACTGGATTAGTATATAAAATGATTAATCGAAGGTGAAAACTTCTAGGGTAAAAGAAAATGGAGAAAGGGATGATATCACTGGATCAATGGAGTGAAACAAGTCAGGTGTATTTTTTGAGTCATTTTCATGCGGATCATACAAAAGGATTATCTTCAAAATGGAATAAAGGATTGATTTATTGTTCTCCAATTACTGCTAAGCTTTTTCCAGTAAAATTTCCTGGTTTCAGGGTTTCATTAATTAGGGTTTTGGAAGTTGGTTCATTACACTCGATTCCTTTCGTTTCTCCCTCTACTGGATCTCAAACTATCATTCAAGTTACTACCATCGACGCTCACCACTGCCCTGGTATGTTGAGACATGGATTTCGTTTTTAATTTGGGGTGAAATGCTTAGATTTGGAAAAAAAAAAAGTATGTAAAATTCCTAATTGTGAGAAAACGACTACTGAATTTTGTTTTTCAGGTGCTGTAATGTACTTGTTTCGTGGGGAATTTGGATGTTTACTTTTTACAGGGGATTTTCGCTGGGAAAGTAGTAGTGAGAGAGCCTTGATGGGGAAGAGTATGCTTCTTAATGCTCTTGGTGGTGACAAAGTGGATTTTCTTCACCTGGATAATACCTATTGCAATCCTTCTTATTCTTTTCCTCCTCGAGAAGTTGTTGCTCGCCAGGTTTTGTTCCTCTTATTTTGTCTCACAGATTAAATAGTTTTCTAATTTTGCACTTAACTACAAATTAGCTTAGCTTATTTTCCTTAGTGATGTGTATAAATATTCTGGGGATATATGGGTTAACTTCAGATCAGATAGTATCCATTGAATAAGCTTTTGCAGCCTGATGCATAAGTGGAATGAAAACCTAGAAATTTTGTTTTTGACACATTTGACTAAAGGACTACTTGAAAACTCAGATATCTCATTTTCCCACCTCGCTATGTTTATCTGATAGAAAACTGTTATCCAATGCCCAAGAAGAACAATTTTGGTTCCAAGGGTTCATCCTACTGCAAGAGTAATGTGTTTGACGGTTGGCTTTTACCTTACTCATATACTCCTTGATGGTTGCTTACAACAGATTGTGAAAATTATTGCTTCGCATCCTCAACATGATGTTATTATTGCCATCAACACACTTGGGAAGGAAGATCTTTTACTTCACATTGCAAGTGCTTTAAATACAAAGGTACTGCCTCTCCATTATGTAATACTTTCCCTGGCTTAGAAATATTCTTGGTTCAAACATGACATTCACTCAGAAAAGTGGATTGATGGCATTTTGTTTAAGATGTTATGTTTTATGCCCGAGAAGTGAGCTTATCCACTGTGCCACTTTTATTTCTCATTCTCTTCCTAAAGATTGAATTCATTGAAAGTCGTTATGGATATCAGTTTTGCTCGTTGTATTTTTGGCGGCAATATACTCACTTTCTTACTTTGTTACTTTTACCTCTCTTGTTTGTTCATTGTAGATATGGGTGTGGCCTGAACGCTTGCAGATCATGCATGTCTTAGGTTTCTTTGACGTTTTTACAACAAATACTTCTCTCACTAGAATAAGAGCAGTTCCTTTCTACAGTTTCAGCATCGACACTCTTGAGGGATTAAATAGCATGCGCCCTACCATTGGAATCATGCCTTCCGGTCTTCCATGGGTGGTAAGACCGCGTGATGACCCCTCTCCTAGCTCTTCCCTTTCAGTTAGCGATGATTTAAGCAACTGCAACACAAATGGAAATCATCAGCCGAATGAAGAATTGAGCTGTGTTAGAAAGTTCCACAAATACATATATACTTTGCCATACTCCGATCACTCTTGCTTCAACGAAATCCGGGAGTTTGTTAAGCTCGTCCAGCCTTTAAACATCAAAGGAATAGTTTCTTCGTCATCTTGCTACATCGATCCTCGTTACTACTTCCGTGATCTGCATGGACAAGATGAATGCAACAAGCCTTTGAGTAACAAGTTTCAACAACATTCTGAGAAACTCCAGCAAGAAACTCCCGATACTAGTGCTGAGAAGTTTGTAACTAAATCTTCTAAGGGAAGGCATACTATCCATACACAGATAAGAACTGAAGGATCCTTGAGGAGGAAATCTGGTTACTTGGGTTTGATTATGAGCAGGGTAAGTATTTTACGAAGACGAAAACGTGGTGCAAAAATTCTGGAAATCGACATTATTGATTGATTTGGTATATTATCTATACACGACTTGTGTCTAGTGTCTACCTTGAAGTAGCTTTCATCAGTCTGGCATGTCTTGAGTTTGGGACTAGACTACAGTACTACTGTATTAGCCTGGACCGAATCCTGGGGCCTGGATTCGGCATTGGCGAGTTGGGTTTGGGTGCAAGTGTATGTCTACTTTCAGGCCCAAAGACCACTCTTTGGGTATGCCTATGTCTATGTCACCAACACTATGACAGAAAACTGAAGATTACACTGCTCAATTTGTCTCCTTTCTCTGCCTTTTTGTCTCAAAGTCTAACGAATGGACGTGTGGAATAAGAGGAGAAAGTCAATATCGACGACAAACTTAAGTTGCAGACAGCGGGTAAAGATTTTTTTTTTTTTGATGAGAAAAGATTATATATTAATCAAACAATAAAATACATCAGCTTTATAATGTCTTTCTTTTCAAAAATATTGGGCATCATACTAGATTGAGATATCCTTATTTGAATTTGGGTAGATATATGTTGAAGATTGTTTTCACGAGCTTCTTTTGCGATGTGATCTGCTGCTGGCAGTGGGTAAAGATTAAAGAGAGAAATATACTAATCAATCCGCTTTCCCCACTACAAATGCTTGCGTACCACTGCGTCAACGTGATGTCATCATGGATTTGTAGATTAATGAGCGTAAAACTGACCAGGCAAGACCAGCAAATTATAAGCGCTTACACTTTTCAAATTTCATATAGAAGCTAATTTAGAATCTGTGCATTCACCAGCTTTAAGGTTGAGACTCTACAGTTCACATACCCAGTCAACAGCAGTCAACACAAATTGCACTTTTGAAGACCCACTTTTGAATTCATTTATAACTTCTACGTCTAGGACCATTCCATATTTTCTTTTGTCTTCTGTTTTTTTGGAAAATTTAAATATTGGTGTGTTTTGCTCACCTTTGTTCATGTGTAGAAATGAATAACCCATGCTTTCATCTCTATCTTCTCTGTTTTCTCTTCTTATCATTCAAATCCCATGTTAAAGTTTTTGCAGCTGATACAATCTCTTTAGGCGAATCTCTAACTGGAAGTCAAACAATCATATCAAAAGGTGGAAACTTTGAATTGGGGTTTTTCTCACCAGGTAAGTCTCAGAATTACTATATAGGTATCTGGTACAAGAAAGTCTCAGTTCAAACTGTTGTTTGGGTTGCTAATAGAGATACACCTGTTCTTGATCCCTCTTCTTCAGAGTTAACCCTTTCAGATGGGAACTTAGTTTTACTTAGTCAAACTAATAAAACTCCAGTGTGGTCTACTAATTTAGCTTCAAATACTCTGAATACAACTGTAGTAGTTCTTGGTGATGATGGAAATCTTGTTTTAAGAGATGGGTCTAATCCAAATGTTGTGATCTGGCAGAGTATTGATAATCCAACTAATACTTGGTTACCTGGTGGTAAACTTGGATTGAACAAGAAAACTAATCAATCTCAGTTACTAACTTCATGGAGAAATGAAGAGAATCCAGCTCTAGGAATCTTCTCTCTAGAATTAGACCCAACTGGATTAACCAGTCAGTATCTTATAAAATGGAATATGTCTAAACAAGTTTGGACCAGTGGGGAATGGAATGAACAGTTGAGGACTTTTAATTTAGTTCCTGAGATGAGATTAAACTATATTTACAATTTTAGTTACATTTCAAATGAAAATGAGAGTTATTTTACTTATTCACTTTACAATGATACTATTATTTCTAGATTTGTTATGGATATCTCAGGACAAATTAAGCAATTTACCTGGTCAGAGAAAAATAAAGAGTGGAACTTGTTTTGGTCTCAACCCAAACAATTTTGTGAAGTTTACGGTATTTGTGGACCTTTTGGAAATTGTAACCAGGATACTTCGAAGTGTGAGTGTTTGCCGGGTTTCATTGAACGATCTCCTGCAGATTGGAATCTCCAGGATTCAACTGGTGGGTGTGTTAGGAACACATCTTTGCAGTGTGGGAGTAAAGATGGCTTTTTGAAGATTTCAACCTCGGACTTACCTGATAATCCCCAGTCTCCACCAGCTAATAGCGCTGAAGAATGCAAATTAGCTTGCGAGAGTACATGTTCCTGCAGTGCTTATGCTTATGGCAGCTCCGGTTGTCAATTATGGGATGGACATTTGTTGAATGTCCAACAATCAGATGCCGAAGGAGGAAACCTCTATCTCAGACTTGCAGCTTCTGAAATTCCCAGTCAAGTAGCTGAAGGTACGAAAAAGAAGAAACCATTTAATGCTGCTCTTGTGGGTGCAGTTGTCAGTGTCATAGCAATTCTGGTACTTGCTCTTGTACTGGTGATGATATGTAGATCAAGAAGATCAGTCGGAAAATCAAATACAGTCGATGGTACATTGGTGGCATATACATACTCAGAATTACGGAGTGCAACGAAGAACTTCTCACAGAAGTTGGGTGGCGGCGGCTTCGGCTCTGTCTTCAAGGGGGCATTATCTGACTCTACTGCCATAGCCGTGAAGAAGCTTGAAGGTCTCAGTCAAGGAGAGAAGCAATTTAGGTCAGAGGTGAGCACTATTGGTACAATTCAGCATGTCAATCTCGTGCGCTTACGTGGATTTTGTTCAGAAGGAGATAAAAGGTTACTGGTGTATGATTTGATGCTAAAGGGATCTTTGGATGCTAATCTTTTTCATCAAAAGGATACTGCAGTTTTGGATTGGAAGACTAGATACCAGATAGCACTGGGAACTGCAAGAGGATTGGCTTATCTCCATGATAAATGCAGAGATTGCATCATTCATTGTGATATCAAGCCTGAAAATATTCTGTTGGATGGAGAATGCTGTCCTAAAGTAGCAGATTTTGGTCTAGCCAAGCTTGTTGGGCGAGAGTTCAGCCGAGTCTTAACTACCATGAGAGGAACAAGAGGGTACCTTGCACCGGAATGGATTTCAGGTGTAGCCATCACTCCAAAAGCTGACGTCTACAGTTACGGTATGATGCTTTTTGAAATTATCTCGGGGAAGAGAAATGCAGAGCATTACATTAATGATGAGAAAATTAGATTTTTCCCTACTTGGGCAGCTACCAAAATGCATGAAGGCGAAGATATCATAAGCCTAGTTGATAACAGGCTGGAAGGTAATGCTGATATTGAAGAGCTCACCAGAGCTTGTAAAGTTGCTTGTTGGTGCATTCAAGATGACGAAGCTCATAGGCCCTCCATGGGTCAGGTAGTTCAGATACTTGAAGGGGTTTTAGAGGTGAACCCACCTCCAATTCCAAGGTCTCTCCACGTGCTTGTGGAAAACCAAGATAATATGTTTTTCTTCTCAGAGACTTGGAACCGTAGTTCAAATGGACGAAGCAACACAACATCGTGCACCTCTTCTCAGGCCAAGAGCACCACCTCCTCATCCATGAGTTCAAAGTAATATGAGAACTGAGGAGTCCAATTAAAGGAAAGTACATGCGGTTTGTAGTCGTATAAGCTTTAAGATGGAATCTGTTTACTTGGGATTAAATATAAGCTGAGCAAGTACATTGTCATTGGCGATTCATTGATCATATCTTTCCTAGTTGTGTGTATACCTTCGAGTTCCATTGTTTAATGTTTGTATTTGTAGAACCCAACTCGTCAGTCTGTCCTGTGGAGTGTAGATTATTGTTGGACCATACCCGGTTAGAGTTTGGGTGCAAGTCTGTTTAATTTTCATGCCTATCTTGTCTCTGTTATCCCTATTAACAGAAGACCATCGATTATTACGATATCAGTTTTGTCCCCATTCTTTCCCTCTACGTCTCTCATTGTTTAATGAAGGATCGCGTGGAAGACGAAGACGATAACATCTGCATTGACGTCAGATTTTGTTGAATTCGTTTGAATAACGTACGTACGTAAGGTAAAAGTGAGCAACTTACTTACCATTCCATGTATCCTTTATTCACTCGGTAAATGCGACCGCGTCAACCTTATTCATGTACTTCTAGAATGATGACCATTGCGTATGTAGTTAAACTTGTACGAATCTTTGTGAATGACTTGGTGAATTATACGTAGGCGCATTCTCTTACAGTTTTCGTCCAGATTCTTGTTTTCCCGGAAGTCACGTCTACATATCTGGATTCTGGACTGCAGTTGTTACGTGTGGGTGGGGGTGGGAGATATGTATATTTTTCTCAACACAAGTCCACGTCTCCAATGACTATTGGCCTGGGTCTATCTTTTGACTTTTCCTTCAATAGTATGACAAAAGTTTGTTTGAAATGTTCAAATTTTCTAAAGACAATGTTTTGTGTGTTTGTTAATAAGTTCTCTTAATTGTCTTTATTCCGTTTAAAATTATTATACTGATGTTAAGATTAAGATAATACATACTGAGATCTTTCATTAGCACTTGTCTGATCTTTTTATCTCTAATGAAACAAGTTTAGTTTAGGTTCACCAAGACAAAAACATAGAATCCTAATTAACATAATAAAAATTTCATTAGCACTTGTCTGATCTTTATTCATTCTTGGCTGTTAATTGTTTTTCTTGTTAAGAATACACATCACTGCATTTATGGTACTTGAGGCGGCTGCTCTAATAATCTAGGTGTGGTTCATTCATCTTCATCCAACTTGATTAATAAATTTTTTCTTACTTTTCCCCGCATTTCACTGTCTCAACCATTTTTCTTTAGAAGAAAAAAGAAAAAAAAAACTCAATGTGAATATATCGTTTAGGAATAATGTGACTACACAATTCTAAATAAATAGAAAGAGTTAACTTTTTGTGGAAAAGATCCACTCGAAAACCCCTTTCGACACTTTCCCACGGAAAACCCAAAAAATAACCGGTTTCTTCAAATTTCTTTCTTCCTTTCCACCGATTTCTTTACAAATTCATCATAGTTTTTGTGTGATTTCTTCCTTATGAGCAACTAATTAGGTTTATATAGGCCCTAGTGGCTACTGATTGTTGTATTTTTAATAGATATGGATTAAATCGATTGTTTATGGAGGCGGAGAAATTGAAGTTTCTGCATCGAAATCACTCCAGCTCATAAATCAACTTCAGCACGCTTAGTCTGGCAATCACAGGGGATTCTTTTCATGTCTAATCAAGGTAATCATTAACCTAGTGATGGGATTAATCGTACAAAAGCTCACCCTTTATAGATTTGATTAGGATTTGGTGGTTTTTTAATGGAATTTCTTAATCATAATTAGACATTTGGCGAATTTCCCCTCTTAATTTTACATCTGTTGCAAATTCTGGTTGTGTTCTCTTTCTAATTACGTATTCTAGGGTTTCCTAATCCTGACCTGTAATCATGTCTTCATTGGAAAACAAATCAACTGTCTTCCTCTATGAATTTCTTGCGATTCAATCAATCTCTTCCCTATTTAAACTCTGTAAGTTGGGTTTTATTCTTCCCATAGTTTTGTATCTCATGCTAAGTTTTTTTAGTAATTTATGCTTTTTATCGTTCGGCTGGATTTCTAGTGTCAAGCATCTGTGCATATTTGTGTGTGGTTTTAAACTGTTTCACCATGTGTGCTTGGCATGGTGATGTTTCTCAACTCTCCGATCAACTGCACAATTCTCTGGTTTTAAGCAATGGTAATGATTTTGTCTTAAGCCAAATTATCCCATATCGTTTTCAAAATAATAGGCAACTATGGACGAGCACTATTCTGGGTAGGTTTACTGCTCCAATCCCAGCTAATAGGAAAACCTTTGATATCTCAAAAGCCCTTTCTTTTCTTTGGAAAGTAAGAGGTAGGATATCAGTCAAGAGAACTAGTAGAAGTCATTTTGCAGTTCTTCTTATTAGGTTTGAATATGAGCATGAGATGAATAGAATTCTATTACTAGATACTAGAAGAGTTTTTGGGGACCTTTTGTGTATAAAAAAGCTAGAAATCACTGATGATGTTAGAAACTGGTTTCCAACAATGGAGATGTTTTTTTGTCACTATTCACAACCTATTCCCTGAGCAAGTCACTAGTGAAAATATTAGGAGGTATTTTTCTGTCAATGGTCATATTTCCTCCTTTGGTTTTCCATTTCGCCATCCTAATGGTAGATATTCTATCAATGTCAAAGCTTTAGTCAATATCAGGGAACCAATACGGTTTTCAGTTAATGCAGAAAACGCTCTTGGTTTTTATAATGGGGTGAGCTTTGAATTCCATAACTTCCCATCATTGTTTTGTGGTTACTGTGATCTGATTGGACATAAAATCAGTAACTGTGCAAGATTTGAGATTGCACAACAGCATGAAGAACTTCAACAACAACAAGCTAAAATGGAAGCTCACTTGGCAGCCATGCAACAACAACAAGAAGATGAGGTTCAAAATCATGATCCCTTTGCATATGATAATTTGGAGGAAGTCCAGCTATGGAGCAAGTAGGTATGGAATGGAATGAGGACTCCTTGACCTCTTCTTCAACTAGTTCTCTAGCCTCAGAAGTAACATTCACTGATCTTCAAAGAGAGTTAGATGTAGAGATAACAAGTCAAGAAGGCAAAATCTCTCATCTTGCAGCTTTTCAACAAGTACATAACATGCTGGACTTCTTAGACCATTCCACTTTACCTAGTCATGAACAGCCAAATACACATAGTGTGCCATCCTCATCACAGCATCAACTTTCTCAAGCTGAACAAGACTACTGGAACAATTGGAACACAATGGAGAAGTATTTCAATGAAGACAGTAATGTGCCAGCGTCTAAAAGAATGAGGATAAATGAAGAGGGAAGAAACAATGAAGCGAATAAGGCGAGAGATGTCATAATTATTGAACCTTCTGTCAATTTCATGGAACAGCCACATAGATGGTTCAAAGGCCAATCCAGCTCAGATGCAGCTCAGGATAATGACAGCTCCCATAATCCAATCACAAAATGAACATCCATATCTAGCAACACATCATCAGGAAACCATTAGGGCTTATATGCTATATGTTTGTATTCTCTCCTAGTTTCCTGTCTTGTATTTATTCTGCTTTAGTTTGTTCTTAAACTTTAGTTTTTGCCTTTCTGTTAGTTCATTTCCTTGTATTATAGTGCTTCCTAGTCTAAAATTAGTTTCTTTGTAATTTAGTTATTCTTAGCTTATGTAACTCTTTCTTGCTGCTTTCTGATTTGTAATATAGTTTCTTTTTAGCTTTTGTAATTTCTGCTAGCCATTGTAAGTCTTTTGCTTCTCTCTTTTGTTATCCTTATATTGTTTTCCTTAAAAATTTTAGGACTGTGTATGCCTTTTCTCCCCTGTGAAGTTTGTGTTGAGTTTAATTACTTTTCAGTCTGTTTTCTTTTTTATCTTTATAATTAAATATAAAGCCCTGCCGGTTTTTCAGTTAACCGTTTTTGACCTTTTTCAGCTAACTGTATCCTTCAGTCCTCTCAGCTTTAGCCTTTTCCTGCTAGTTTAAGCTCCATTGTTTTGCTTTGGAATTTTGGCAGGCTGTTTTTACAAACTTACCTTCTTGTGAAAGGCCTAATTTTGGGTTGGCTCTGCTTAACATTCTGTCCATCTTCTCTGAGTCTTAGTCTAATTCCTTTTGTTTTCCGTTTTTGATCTTGAATATGAGGGTTCTCTCTTGGAATGTCCAAGGTATTGGAACTCCAATAACCCAAGACCATTTTAATCACCTAAATTCTTATTATAAGCCCGATATCGTTTTTTTATCGGAAACCAAAACCCAACCGTCTAAAATGGAACCTTTTTTTAAAAAATCTCAATTTTTTGATTGGTTTATAGTACCGTCCGTGGGAATTGCAAAAGGGTTAGCGATTGCTTGGCACAATAATATAGAAATGAATCTGATTTCAGCAAACCTAAATGTTTGCCACTTTGATACAAAAATTGGAGAAAAAGAAGTCATCTTAACATGTGTCTATGGTGCAGTGGAAGCGGAAGACAAAATTGAGCAATGGTCCTGCATTGCTAATACTGCGCAGTATTTCAGTAAACCTTGGCTACTAATTGGAGACTTAAATGTGATACTTGATCCGGACGAGAAACAAGGAGGAAATAAATCTAGTTCCAGCAGCAAATCTTTCATAATTCATACAATTGACTCCTTGGGGCTACAAGATGCAGGTTACGAGGGAGCTCCATTCACCTGGTCAAATAACAAACAAGGGGAAGCCAACATATGCGAGAGAATTGACAGAGCACTCACATCGGTTCAATGGACACAGGAATTCCCCGATACCAAGGTGAGTCACCTCACTAGAGTAGGGTCTGATCACACCCCTCTTTTACTAGACTCCCACCCAGATAAACAAATCTTGCTAAAACCCTTTAGATGTATTAGATCCTGGCTCACCCACCCCACATTTTTGGACATGATAGCTAATTCTTGGAATCATCATTCTAGTGGTGATAAAAATAATAACCTCTAATCCAAACTTAACCTCCTCTCTTTTGACCTTTCCAAATGGAACTCCGATGTTTTCGGGAATATTCATAAAAATATAAAATCCCTAAATATTAGGATTGATGCTCTCCATAAAACTAGAAACTATTCCACAAACCTAGATAAAATTAAAAAATTACAAGAGGAACTAGGGAACTGGTACAAAATTAAAAATGACTATTACCACCAACTTCTCCAGGGATAAACTTTTCAAGGAATATGACCAAAACACTGAATACTTCCACACTTCTGCATCTAATAGGAAAAGAATTAATGCTATCCATTCCCTTAGGGAGCCTTCAGGACTTTGGATTTCAGAAAGAGATCAAATTTATTCGCTTCTTCTCAACCACTTCTCCAATATAGGAACCTCGCAGGTCCAGAACTATGTGGAAGACCTATCCAACATTGCAAAATTTGCTCTCTCAGCTCTATTCTTCTTAACTGCTCACCATCGCCTACTTTCAAAACTTCTAGGGGATTAAGACAAGGCGACCCCCTCTCCCCATATCTATTCCTTATATGTATGGAGATTCTCTCTAGACTCCTGGAAAATTCGGTTTCGGAAAATAAACAAAAATGCCCCCAACATCTCCCATCTTTTCTTCGCCGATGATTGTTTGCTTTTCACCAAAGCGGATTTAGGGGAGGCAAAAAACCTTCTTGACATATTATCAAGATTTGGGGAGATCACTGGTCAAATGATAAATCTTCAGAAATCCGGTATTTTTTCAGCAAAAGGATCCATCCGAAACATGGGAAAATAATTGCGAAAATCCTAAAAGTCCCTCTAATGACATAAAATGATAGATATTTAGGTACTCCGCTCTTTTTCGATAAAAAAATAAAGGAAAATTTTGAGCCTCTACTCAAAAAATATTATGACACCCTGCAAGGTTGGAAATCTAAACTTCTATCACAAGCTGGAAGAACGGTACTAATAAAATCAGTCCTACAAGGGTTTCCTATATATCAAATGCAAATCCCAAACCTCCCAAAGGAAACCTTAGATCAAATGGATAAGATACAAAGAGACTTCTGGTGGAACAAGGATAAGAAGAAAAATAGAGGAGGATATTTTAAAGCTTGGGTAAATATCTGCAAACCTATCTCACAAGGAGGTCTAGGAATAAAAAACCCGCATTTCAACATTTCTCTCTAACGAAACTGGCCAGCAGACTAATTTCAGAAGATAATCAATTATGGGCAAGATTATTGAAAGCCAAATACTTTCCTAACAATCACCCACTAGAAGCTACTAGGACCTCGAATCTATCGTGGATATGGACAAGCATACAGAAAGGTCTAAACCTTATCAAAGGAAATTTCGTTTGGCAAGTTAAAAATGGAGCCTCGGTAAAGATTTGGGAAGATAAATGGTTACCATCGGAAAACAATCTTCCAAAACCAACAGGTTTAACAGGTCCAATCCCACAAAAGGTAAGTGAACTAATTACACAAGATGAAGTTTGGGACGGAGAGAAACTTGATACACTATTCACCCATAATATTAAAGAGAAAATCCTAGCCATATCGCCAAATATACAAGAACCAGATAAAATCAGATAGCAACACCACTGCTCCGGAATCTTCTCAGCGAAAAATGTTTACACTTTCCTCATAAACCAAGACCAGGAAAACTCCATCTCTGGTGAATTTCCATGGAAAAAAATATGGAAAATCAATGTAATTCCGAGGATAAAATTGTTCATTTGGAAATTAGCTCAGAAAGCTCTTCCGACCAATGCTAGATTAGGAGCCCATAATGAGGAATTCATCACAGAATGCCCGATGTGTAATACACAATCGACAGAAACAGAACATCACCTAATTAGAGCTTGTCCTTTTGCTAGAGCGATTTGGTTCGGTCTCTCTTTAGATGCAGTTACTACAAGAATTAATACAGAATCTATGATGGACTGGATTAAAGAATGGATATCGGTACCGGAATTCGCTGACTATTCAGGAAGGATTGTAACAATATCCTGGTTCATCTGGAAATATCGATGTTCAGTAATCTTTGATAAAATAAACCGAAACCCTAATTCTCTTATTGAGCAAATAAACAAATTCATGCAACAATATCCACAAGAGAATATCAAGAAGAGCAAAAGGATTCAGCCAAATATAGATTACAAGGATAAATGGTCAAGCATATCTTGACCGGATACTATTCATAGCAAAAGATACAAAAAGGAAAATTCAACTATGGGTTATGCGTTTATCTTATATTCAGCGGACAACGAAACTTTTATGCACATTGCAGCTGGAGCAGATAGGGCCTTATCAGCCTTCCACGCAGAGTCAAAAGCCTTATTAAAAGCGGCTTCATGGCTAAGTGAAAATATTTTATCTATTGTCACTTTAGTTACTGACTGCAAGATGTTAGCGGAAACAATCACAAAGGAGGAAAAGATCCCAGATTGGAGCGCGGATAACACAATAATGAAGACTCAAAATATTCTGCAAACACTCCCTCAGGCTAAAGTGAAATACATCAATAGAAGGTTTAACTCAGCAGCAGATCACATTGCAAAAGAAGCTCGTGAAAAGAATCTTCAGCATATATCTACCCAAATTCAGATAAGGATATCTCAATCTAGTATGATGTCCAATATTTTTGAAAAGAAAGACATTGTAAAGCTGATGTATTTTATTGTTTGATTAATATATAATCTTTTCCCATCAAAAAAAAAAAAAAAAAACTTTTTGTGAAGTAAAAAAAATTTACGTCTAACTTTTCTTATTGACTTATGCTTCTAGAAAAGCAGAATCAATTCTACTTCTGGTATCCAAGTGAAGTCGATCTTTGTATAGAAGATAGAATTCAGCAGTCAATGTTCCATTTGATTACCAATTCAAACTAGTCAAGGAAAACTATAATTCTAAGCAGTAAGTCAGTAACTCTAAAAACACTAGTTGTTCTTGTTACTCATCCCCACCAGTCACCATAAATAGAAGACCCACTTTTCTTTATAGTTGAATTCATTTACGACTTCTTCTTCTTCCCCTGATGCCCCGGAAGTTTAAATATCTGGCTCTCAACTCTGTTCGTCTATCTATTATTCTAGAGAAATGAATAATCAAAGAAAATATCCATTGTTTCTTCTCTGTTTTCTCTTCTTATCGTTCAAACCCCATGTTACAGTTTTTGCAGCTGATACAATCTCTTTAGGTGGTTCTCTAACTGGAGATGAAACTATTACATCAAAAGATGATAATTTTGTGTTGGGTTTCTTCAGTCCAGGTAAATCTCAGAATTATTACATTGGTATATGGTATAAAAAAGTCTCACTGCAGACTGTTGTTTGGGTTGCTAATAGAGATAAACCTGTGCGTGATCCCTCTACTTCAAAGTTAACACTTTTAGGAAATGGCGATTTGGTTATTATTAATCAAACTGATAAAACACCAATTTGGTCTACTAAGTCAGCTTCAAATACTCTGAATGCAACTGAAGCAGTTCTTCTTGATGATGGAAATCTTGTTTTAAGAGATGGGTCTAATCCATCTGTTGTCATTTGGCAGAGTTTTGATTATCCAACTGATAATTGGTTACCTGGTGGAAAACTTGGGTTGAATAAAAGAACCAAGGAAACTCAGTTACTTGCTTCATGGAGAAATCAAGAAGATCCAGCTCCAGGAATATTCAACCTAGAATTAGACCCAAATGGGACAAGTCAGTTTCTTATAAGATGGAATGCGTCTGTACAAGTTTGGACCAGTGGGGAATGGAATGAACAGTCGAGTACTTTTAGTTTAGTTCCTGAGATGAGATTAAACTATATTTACGATTTTAGTTACATTTCAAATGAAAACGAGAGTTATTTTACTTATTCACTTTATAACGATTCTATTATTTCTAGAACTGTTATGGATTTTTCTGGCCAGATCAAGCAACTTACATGGTCGAATACAACGGAAAGGTGGAATTTGTTTTGGTCTCAACCGAAACAATTATGTGATGTTTATGGTATCTGTGGAGCTTTTGGCAGCTGTAACCAGGATACTTTGAAGTGTGAATGTTTGCCAGGTTTTGCTGAACGATCTCCTGCTGATTGGAGTCTCCAGGATTCAACTGGGGGATGTGTTAGGAATACTTCTTTGCAGTGTGGAAATAAAGATCGTTTTTCGCCAATGTCAACCTCGGATTTGCCTGATAATCCTCAGTCTCTACAAATCAATAGCGAGGAAGAATGCAAATCAGCTTGTGAGAGAAATTGTTCTTGCAATGCTTATGCATACAAGGATTCAGAGTGTCAATTATGGGATGGAGTTATGTTAAATGTCAAACAACAATCGGGTGGAGCAGCAGGAAACCTCTATCTCAGACGTGCAGCATCTGAAGTTCAAAGCCCCGTGGCTGAAGATAAGAGAAAGAAGAAATCAGTTAAAGTTGCTGTTGTGGGTGCAATTGCAGGGGTCGCAGCATTTTTGGTACTTGGTCTTGTACTAGTCTTAATATTTAGATCGAGAAGATCAGTTGGAAAATCAAAGGCAGTCGACGGGACATTGGTGGCATTTGCATACAGGGAATTGCAGAGTGCAACAAAGAACTTCTCACAGAAGTTGGGTGGTGGTGGCTTCGGCTCTGTCTTCAAAGGGACTTTATCCGACTCTACTGCTATAGCCGTGAAGAAACTTGAAGGTATAAGTCAAGGAGAGAAGCAATTCAGGTCAGAGGTGAGCACTATCGGAACAATTCAGCATGTAAATCTCGTTCGCTTACGCGGGTTTTGCTCAGAAGGAGCTAAAAGGTTACTGGTCTATGATTTCATGCCGAAGGGATCTTTGGATGCTAATCTGTTTCATCAAAATGACCCTGTGGTTTTAGACTGGAAGACTAGATATCAAATAGCACTCGGAATTGCAAGAGGATTGGCTTATCTCCATGAAAAATGCAGAGATTGCATCATTCACTGTGATATCAAGCCTGAAAATATCCTCTTGGATGCTGAATGCTGTCCTAAAGTAGCAGATTTTGGTCTGGCCAAGCTTGTGGGTCGAGATTTTAGCCGAGTCCTAACCACTATGAGAGGAACTAGAGGGTATCTTGCACCGGAATGGATTTCAGGAGTCGCCATCACTCCTAAAGCTGACGTCTACAGCTATGGTATGATGCTGTTTGAAATTATCTCTGGAAAGAGAAATGCAGAGCATGGCAATAATGACGAGAAAATTAGATTTTTCCCTACCTGGGCAGCTACCAAAATGCATGAAGGCAAAGATATCATTAGCTTACTGGACAACAGGTTGGACGGTAATGCAGACATTCAAGAGCTCACTAGGGCTTGTAGAGTTGCTTGTTGGTGCATTCAAGATGACGAGGCTCATAGGCCTTCCATGGGTCAGGTAGTTCAGATACTTGAAGGGGTTTCCGAGGTGAATGCACCTCCAATCCCAAGGTCTCTCCATGTTCTTGTGGATAACCAGGATAATGTGTTTTTCTTCTCAGAGTCCTCAAACGGAAATTCACATGCACGAAGCAACACGACATCATCAGCGTCTTCTCAGGCCAAGAGCACCATTTCATCAACGTCTTGAAATGAAGAGTTCAGTAAAATGAAGTATATATTAGGGTGTTTACTTAGAAGCTTAAGAACTGTAATTCCTTTTCTTTCAGAAAAACTCAATAAGTAACTGCAAGACTTCATTTGGCTACCAAATGCATGCTTGCCTATCGTACCAATGCTTCAGCTTTCAAACATGTTCGGCCGATCAGCCTATCATTTTGTACAAAAGATGTAGTGAAGTTTAATAGTTATCCTTGTCTTTAACTTCTTTTTTCATCATTCTTTCCAACAAAATGAAACAGAATTAATATAAGAGATAACTGCAATATATATAGATACTAAGTACAAGCATTTAAAGGATCTCACGGATTATATCTCAAAAATCTAGGTTTACATCCAAATATTCCATTCTATTATATAACTACAAATTTACATTGCAAATCTACTTCAAAAGTTTTACAGGAATATGTTTTCCACACAACATCTACATATATAAAGATATAAGCAACTCTGTCAGCTTGCAAGCTATCTATTAACTATGTTCATTTCTTTCCAGCCGTCTATTAAACTGGGAGAACTTGATCCTAATTCTGCATGTAACTCGTCTGTAACTGGAATTTACACTACATTATACCACGTAATCAATTCACAAGCAAGCACAATATGCATCAATGTTTACAGCGTATGAAGCAGCACTTGCAAAAAACACACATAGCAAGCTTTTATCTGGGAAGGAAATGTATCGTTGGTGAGAGAGCTCAACAGAGAACCTCACCGTTTACGTGCCCTGAAGAACTCATAATCCAGCTGCCGGTTGGTGGATATAACGTGATCCTTGTAAACAGACCCTCGAGCAAACAGTGATGCAGTTTCCTCCAGTGTTTTCAATCTCTCTTTCAGAATATCTGAACTGTTGTAAATCGTATTTGCTTGGGAATTTTCAATAGGCTTACTAGGACAGAACCAGCATTCACCCTGCAAATACAAGTCACATGATATGATATATTGGAAAACAGAACTTAATTGTGTTGGAAGAGACATCACAATTTACTGGAGCACTACTATGTAAACCTACTAGCTTGGATGATAGAAGTGAATTGAGACAGAAAGGGGTGCTTCAGACTATCTCAATCACCACTTTCGCATAAATAGTAATAAGCAGCCAAGCTTATCTAGGAAATGCACTATTGTGAAAGTGAGAGACGATACATTATGTTGATTAAGAAGTAAAGGTGTTTCTTACGTGTGTGTTGTAACTTTCCAATCCCAGCACAGGAGAGACGATTGAGGACTGCTCATTCCATTCAGAGTCTATCGAGCATCTTTGAACTAGATATCCTAATGAATGGTATGTCAGGAATGATGCACGGAATTTCCCTTCTGGAATTCTATATATTGGATACCAAGCCACTGAATACCTAACCAATCAAAGAACCCAGATATAAGGGAAAAGAAAAGATTATCCAACTCATAGCAACATAAGCGCTCATTACCAATTACAATATGCCTTGTCTCTTACCAAGATGCTGGATGAAGATCATGCAAGTTCATACATTCAAGATTGGATGGATCACCACAAACTTTATGATTGGAAGTGCCACCTTTTACTAGCTCCATCACTCTGCATTTTATCCACTGAAGATTATCAGATTACTTATTCTTAGGTCAAAAACAGGAATAAAATTGGCCTAATTAACTCTGACCATATTTGGCAACTACTTACTTATCATAGAGTGGCTTTCGCAGTTGTGGCCCATCAGTTTCAAAAAATTCAAATAAGAGTTCCATATTATCTGAGCATGTAGGTGTAGATGATAAATTAGCAGAGTCAGTTACAGATGCAGGATAGACGTCCGGTGATCTCACTGGCTCCGCTCCTGATCCGACATAAAAGGATTCATCCCCTTTAGAATGACTAGGCCCAACGGTTCCTGGACAAGATTTATTCATAGAACTCTTCAAAGATGATGAACATCCTTTACCATCTCCTTCTACTTGCATTTCAAAATCATGTTGTATATGGCTACATTGACACATATGAGAATGGCCAAACAACTGAACCGATGAAAGAAATGGAACAAAATGAGCAGTGAATGAAACTGAATTAATGTCAATTCCCTTAGAATTCCTATGATCATATGCCATCACTTCCAGGCCATAACTACCTGGTTTCTCATACCAATTCCAAACAGCGCTCAACGGAATATTAGGAATCTGATGCTTGCAAAGGGAACTATGAGAGGGCTGATTTCTCACGCAAAAACTACAATCTTGCAGAGAAAATGAAGAGGAAAGGACAGGAGCGGCAGAATAGACAAGTCTCTCAAACTCCGCAAGGGGACTTCCAGTTTCATGTTGAACACTTTCAGATGCCATTTGTAATCTGTAAGCAGCATCTAGTGCTTTCATTCTGAATTGTGAACCAATGGTCAACAAGGGAGCTTTTGTTGCTTGAATAACCGGTTTGACATAATCTCTAACATTTCCATTACTGTGACTCTCTGCAGTTCTATTGAATTTATCATGAAAAACCGCCATATCGTTTTTGATGGGCATCACAGTGGGTATTTCTTGATTAGTTACCAAGCATATCGTTTCTGGATCAACTGTAGCAACAGATTCACTGCCATTAACTTTATTCTCTTCCACTTGGACTTTAATTTTCTCCTCCCCTGAACTTGAAGTAATCGTTATATCATCACAAGCACCAAAGGAATCAGAGTTTCTCATTGTAGTTGAATTCTTCGTGCAGATTGGAATCCACTGCTGCGAACTCGCCTGAGGCAAGCAATTCCTTGTGATATCTTCGGCAGATAGGTTGATATCTAAGCGAGCAGGTTCTCTCTTACCACCTTCTAAGGAAATGGGTGAAGTTCCCTCTGATACTTGTCCACTCTTTGAGATCTTCATCGAGTTATATGAATGGACGGCACGGGACGATGATTGACCTGGAACAGCAGAGTTATATCCACCAATATTCAGCTTTCTATTGTTGATGATCTGGCGCTTCAAAGAATGATTCTGCGTTGCTTTGAACTTCCTCCAGTCCAGGTTCCTCCCACAGTCATCTTGCGCTGATCCAGAGTCAAACTGACAGTGATTACCATGGATCCTCTGAGAACTCCCTCGCGGAGACTCATTCAAATGCGTGCTACCAGAGATTTTCTGCTTATTATTTACCGTCTCAACTCCTTTACCAGCAATATCATGCCCAGCAGAAAAGACCTTCACCCAGCGGGTGGGTGTATCCCTGAAACTTTTCCTGTTGTCCTGCCAATTGGGGTGGCGAATTTCCTTCTCAATTCGGATATTTTGGTCCCACCCATATTTATCTGCTACAGCAGGTTGGGACATCATATTAACACGTTTATGTGGAGCAACTGCATGGCTATTTCTATAACTAGTGAACTGGCGGTTAAATTTGTTGGCGCCATTTCTATACGACTTGTTTTGAGACATGCACGCGACAGATATATTCTCTTTGATGTCTTTGCTGCAATGATCATCGCATTGTGTAAAGATTTTCTTATCAATAGGCTTCGGCCCCTCCTCCCCTTGCTTGACTCCATTTAAATACCTTCCAGAGAAAAGGGCATCGTCACTGTTACAATTCCAACCATCAAACTCGGACAGTACACTACTCCCAGTAAGATCAGAGGGGCACCCGTCATCTGTCGTGGTGATATCATCCTTTTCGCTACCCCCTTCTTTAGGTGATCGAGAAGATGCTCTAGTAACGTCTTCAGCACATTCAGTTGGTCGAGTCTCAGCAGAAACGATTTCTGACATCTTTGAATTTCTTCCCTTCTTTTTGTTCTTCTTCTTTTTTATCTTTTGAGCCGAATTATCTATAACTACAAGATCATGACTTGGTTCTGGTGCAACCTTTGCTACAGACGCATCCAATGTTATATATCTGGAAACATCAGTAACATCGTCACAAGGCTGCTTCGGGAATCCGTTACATCTTATACTCTCTTTAGATTTGGCACTTGGTGAAGATTTGTATGCTGTCTTTCTAACAACTCTTGGAGCAGAAATGTAATCAACTGCAGACCACTGAGAAGAGCATTTTGAATCCAAACTACTGCCTATCAAACTTGGTTTGCGGTCAAGTTGCTGCAACACTGCTCCTGGGTGAACGACATCCATCTCAAGAAAATCTCAAGAAGAAGTCCCACCAAATGCAGTAAAAATAAACCTGCTGCAATGGTGCCAAGGATAAAGAAAAAGAAAATATGTCACTATAATTCCAAAATGCACATCAAAGCAAGATTCATGTCAAACAACCATCAAGCTAATTATATTACGCAGTAGATGCAGTTTTAGAAGTATAGCCACGGGCCACCGACATCTGGAACTAAAAATCTGGGCAACCAGACAGTAACAGGAACCAGATTCGAGGTCGTAATTCCACATTTCTGGGTAATGTGTACAGGTAAAAACCCACTTATGTTTAAATGGTTTCGGTTCTACCTGCTTTGGTACTTGAGAAATCAAAAGCAAACCGAAAACAGCAAAAATCAAGAGCTTTGGTATTTGCTTAGATTTCTTATTGGAGTAGATGCATAATATAAACTAACTGTTTAAGAACTGAACTAAAAGCGACCCGTAAAAACCCAGTTTAAATCCTACAATTGATCACCAGGATCAGTTTCCAACATGTACATATCATATGGGAACCAATGGTTTATATTAATGTATAGCCTAAAACGACATAAGGTGACATACATCAAGATTTCTCTGCTTTCCATTCAAAATGTCCAAGTATTGAAATTATGCAAGTTACATTTGAGAAAAACGCTAAACCCTGAACATATCTATAATTAATATAAGCATTGTACCTTACGGGTTTAATCACAAATTCCCAAATAATAATTTCTCCTCAAATCAAATTAGTACTCAAAACATAAAACCTTCCACGAACCTAAATACCAATAACGGCTCTAAATAATCTCAAGATAAGAATTTAAAAGAGCTTGATCTATTCTAACACAATAAGAAACATCGACATTCCCCAAATTCTTAAAGACATGAATCCAAAGCAATATAAAGATATATCATCCAAAGGGTTTATGCATTTTTAACGTAACAACAAAAAGAAAGAAAAATACATAATCAAATTAAGTCATATAATAATAATAGTTCAAGAACATATAAAGAAACAGCCCTAAATTTATTTTTCATGAACAAATTCAAAGAAAAATACATGAAAAACAAATTAAAAGGAAAGAAAGAAACCTGAGAATTGTTAGGAGAAAATCGTCGAGAGAGACGATGATTGATGGGGTTTGTTTGTTTGATGGTGAAGCGGTAGGCGGTGAAATGAGATTTCAAATTGGGATTTGTGTTGTTTCTGAAGAGTTTTATTTATCATCACTCATCTCTTTTCATTCTCTCTCTCTCTTTTCTTTAGTGTTCTTTCGATCTTGTTCTTACACGAACTACTTACACGTATGGATTTGGATATTTTTCTATCTTGCGCCTTTTGGACAATTCAAGATTCGGACATGTGACCGGTGATGAGTCAGTGAAAGCACGTGCCTAATGTTCGATTAGCAATTACTACCAATTATTAGGGATGATGCCGTAAAAAGAATAAAAAATTTAGGGGTGTGGTCTGAATTAGACCGGTTTTAGCTTTATCCACATTCAATCCAATACGTGCCGGGTTTCAAGTTCGGCATCGATATCCAATGCGCGGATATATGGGTGGAATCAGATGATCTAACTTATATAATCATTGTTGGAATCTTCCAACAATGAACAACACGTTAGATGTATCAAAAATAATATATAAAGAACTGAATCGAACAACTTTACAGCGAACAACTTGACAATGGCAGAATTATAGGTTTAACAAGTTGTCCTTAACACATTAGTCGCAGGGAATACTGAAGATGAGCAATGTTAAACCCTAACGTGCGAAGACTTGTCCAGGATAAGACTGCTCGATATAACTTAATAGCACTGCGCAAGTTACCCACTCTTGAACTTAGCAACAAGGATTGGAAGTGAACACGCCGCTCAAAACAAAGCAAGAAGATTATGAAAAGAAGACCAGAAAGTAACGCTTCTAGCGTAAGTTAAAATAGATTTTAGAGTTAAATTTATAGGAGAATTCGAGTTGTATTGAGTAAGTATCCTTATACCCTTAGATCATTAGATCAAACCACACCAAGACCAGAAAATCTTTTATTAATTAAAACTCATTTTCTCCAACAATTACTAAATGATATTGAGATAAATAACAAATAAAAATGACTTGAATTATAATAAAGCTCACACTAGACCAATATATGTATAACAAATGCCGAAAATAATATCCCGAAAACAAGTCCTTGCAACAAGCACCAGCATTACAATATGTAAAAGTTCTCTTGTCTAAAAAAAGCGTAAGGCCTACATAATAAAATCATAAATACTAATCATCATACATAACATATTGTAACACCCGCAAATGCGCCTTGCAAATTTCTGACATGGATGTACCGGACAACAACGTAGTTCAGTAAATCAAGCTTCACCTACGATTACTTCAGCCTTATAAGTTTGCACCAATGCAAACAACACCTACACAGGTCTGTAACGGAAGTCTTTCGGCATTTTTTTCCTTATCTTTTCTTCTCAAATGCTTACCATAAAGCATTCAAACAATGTGATACATTTACTAACACAATCAACCAGACAAGAATACTTAGAACATGACACAATTAAATAATTTTATTGCATCAAAGGGAAGATATAGAAAACTATCCCAATTAGGGACTTACACAAACTTGTTCCACTTGAACCAAGCTTGTTCCTTACCAAAACTCTCGTAATTTAAGTCTCGTGATCTCCTATGTAAGCATGCTGATTTTCTCATGCCATTGCACTATTTATACAGCATCTACAATGGCCAAAAACCGTGCAAAACTCTTGCACACACATGGGACGACCATCTGTCTTGTAGGGCAGTTCATAACCGTCAATAACTGTGCCAACTGGCCAATTTCTTCTCTAACTCGAGCCAGATTTCTACAATTGTTCCAAAATAGTTATGGACACACTTATTAGGCTATAAACTTCATCTATAAGTTCTCCCTTGTCTCACACCTTTGGCACGCTTGTAAAGCCAATAACCAACTCCAAACTTTGCGCAGTACTGAACTTGGCCTTGAATCAATAGTCAACTAACATGACAATATTGAAAATTGGGGGGGGGTTCCAAAATACACCATTAACTTTTTCTTAGGAAACTTGTATGCTCAGATACAATCCTGAGAGTTACAACTTAATGAATCTCAATTAGGAATTATATGAAGAGTTTATATCTCTTACTAGTACAATCAATATGTATTCGAAAACAAGTCCGTGTACCTGATTATACCGTGAGATTTTTTGGACGATTCCAAAGATCAATATCCAAGATCAATAAAGTCGTATCCAACAATTACGATGGACGTATCTACTTTGATTGATTTACATACAACCTGTGATATTTCAATTATAATTATAAAGATAAACAATATAATGCGGAAAAAGAAATAACACAGACACCAGAAATTTTGTTAACGAGGAAACCGCAAATGCAGAAAAACCCGGGACCTTGTCAGAGTTGAGCACCAAATTGTATTAAGCCACTACAGACTCTAGCCTACTATCAAAACTTCAGACTTGAATGTAGTTGAAACTGAATCTAATGTCAGAGCGATTCAGTTACAGTCGCGCTCTTTAAGCCTCTTAAATCTCGCAAGAGTCTGCACAATTGATTCCCTTAGCTGGCGTCCTTTATAGCCTAAGAGTTGGTTCAACTCAATTGAAGACTTTACCAATCTGCCTCCCACGGATAAGCATATATGTGATTTCCGTTTTGATCAAAAATCAAGGTGAGATTGAAAATCGGTTACAATAAAAAAAGTCTAGCAAACCTCAAAATTCGGTACTTACGACTCCTAAGAGAAGCCTAGATTATTATTCACCTCACAAGTAATTCCTACTTCGATTTCAACAAAGAATCGTTATAGAGGAATATACATGTGGAATCACAAAGTCTGAGACGAAGAACTTTGCGATTTCTATCTATCTCGCCTGTTGGATCCAAAGGCTCAACAATCAGTGGCAAGATCAGGATACACGAACTATCAAGATAAAGATAGTTGGACCTAGATTCACCAATCCTTAGGTGAAGTCTTTTTAGTCACTAAACCTAAAAAGGTTTAAAGGAGCTAGGGGACGACTCTAGTTTACAACTAGGACATACAAGAATAGTTTCAAGATCAAGGTTGCTTTAGATTGAAGCTAAGATAGCTTTGGAATCAAGCAATCAATAATCATCGTT
Organism: Papaver armeniacum; assembly: GCA_023531295.1. Lineage (NCBI taxonomy): Eukaryota > Viridiplantae > Streptophyta > Magnoliopsida > Ranunculales > Papaveraceae > Papaver > Papaver armeniacum. Next base: position 42,154 of record JAJJWW010009218.1, read on the forward strand.
AGATGAAAACTTGACTTGCAATTAAATAACAGAATATACACTCTGGTTAGGATGAACCGTAACCGAACCATGTACAATGACTTGTTCATGAAAGTTTAGCTGAAGTAATATGGCACATTAAAATATAACTTGTTCCTTACTTCTTCACATTTTTCAGGTCTTTATAGTAATACTTGTATGTCTCAACATTCCTAGATTTTCTGGTCTAACCTAAACCAAGTTGACTCTAGTATATAATCAAGCGACTTTAGATGAGTTTTGACACATTAAAATATGACAACCAAACTTGACATACCAACGCTTGGTGAGTTCAACCGAGTTATAGTCTAACAAATAAAATAATCCAATTGTACAGTTGTACAATCTATAAATCATTCATAAACTCTAAATATAGCGAAAACAAATAATTGTGATTAAAAACTTCTAATAGATTTATATAATTAAGAAAGCTCCACGTTAGAACATTGAATTCATCATCAACCAATAAAAGTTTAGCTTCTCATGATTGCACCATTACCTGGTTTCCCCTTAAAGGGATAAACTCTAGAATGTGAATAAAAAATAAAAGTGTATTATGAGGTGCGTCAAATACCGGTCAATATATGTTGCCAAAACTCACCAACACTCCATAGATTAATCACGCCCAAAATCTGCTCGTGAAAAGAATGGTAAGTTGACAAAACCCAACCCATTACCATCATTAGCATGTCAGTTTCGAAGAACATGCAAGACAATTCTCTCATAGGCTCCCTCGGATAAACGTGTACCCGTGAAAATTCAAAGTTACAGGGTCATTCCCTCGATCATACTCCCCCCGGTGAGTTTTGTTTTCTTCTGGATTTTTTATACCTAACTAATAACTCCCTCAGACATTCATCCATCCGTGAATTTTCTAACTCCCTGAATTCTCTAAAACTCGTTCCTCAATCGACAACAATCTTACTAGCATAGAACCCAAGTTCCCTATTTTTCTATCTAGATCTTTCTCTGTTTTCAATGCAGACTTCAGTAGTTGGCATTGCTTTGGTTATGAACGCAATGCCGAAAGTTTTGGACAATATTGAATCTTATCTTTGTATTGAATTTGGTCTCTATCGGCATTATCGTGGTCCATATTCGCAATGCCGACTGATGAGTCGGCATGTTCATAAAAATGTAACCAATGACAACTGTGAAGCAGTCTGCATTGTAAAAAAATATTGTTTATGCCGACTATTTTGGAAGAAAATATCGACTCTATCCAATATCAAGGAATAGTCGGCACTGCCAACTGTTGAGCAAAGAATCAATATTGTTGTATGTCTTTGAAAATATCAATTGTACCTATATATTGTGGGAATACCAAAAGTCGGCATTGCTAAGTTGATGAACAACACCGACTTCTTATCAATGAAATTTGACTTCTTATCAACTGTACCTATATAGAGTCGTCGTTGTGTTCATCAACTTATCAATGAAATTTGACTAACCAAACACACATATATCAATGTAAGCAACTTTTTACTTTTGGTGAGATAAGGATTCCCCAACATCAAATCCCTCACTAAAAATATCTTATATCACTCAAATCTCCCAAAATCCTTCTTCTTCTACTCTCTCTATTCTATGATGACTAACATTTTAAAAGATAAAATTAAAATCTAGAGTTTAACCTTAACACCTTAATCTATTATCTAATTAATCTTAACAAACTAATTTTAATTAACACTAAATTAATCAAGGGTAATTTAACTATTACCTTAATTATTTGGATAAGCGGTTCCTAAAATTACTTCATTGTTGCGGGGCTTATGGCCCATGGATGTGCGGCCCAACTAGGTACCTAGGGTTTCCCTTTCACATGTATATAAAGGATATTGTTCCATGTAACCTGATGATATTATTTAATGGAAACTACCCTCTGCCGCTTTCCCCTATAAAACGTTATCATGCACGAAGCTATATCATAGAGCTAGATTGGATCAATTGATTTTTTTTTCTACATGGATGATTTATATCAACGTAGTTATGCAATTATCGTTAAGCTAATGTTGAAATCGCTGGAATGAAATCAGCTAAGTTGGATCTATTTTCTTCTATATATTATTTTTTTATTTTCCCTGTTTTTGATCCGAGCTAAATCCAATATATCTATCCAAATCCCACGATCTATGCAAATCGCATGATCAATTGATTGATTATATTTTATAATATATATGTTTATGGCGTGATTGATTATATTTATATTTATATTTTATGGTATATATTTGTGTATGTTTATGCTACGATTGATCATGTCACGATTCCACCGGTTGGAATGGAATTCTCTGTGATGAAAACCTTTCCTGCACTTTCCGAGGAGAAAATCGTTCTGTTGAAAAATGTTGAGACCGGTCCAACCCGTTTAACCCGGTTCGGTCCAACCATAGTCGGCCCAACCACAGCAAGTCCAACTCAGTTTGTCCTCTTCTAGCTTGGTTTTGGTGTCCTATTCCATCTTGGTTTTGGGATGTGCGCGACCACGGTTGTCCTGGTTCCTTCTATACATAACGGGAACTAAAGATGGAGGTATGTAACTAATGTGTGTTTTTACAATGAATACTTGTTAGGCTTACTTATTTGTTTTTAGAACATGTCTAGTTTTGTTGTATTTTATCTTAAGATAAGTCCACATCATATAAATGGTCAATTTAAATTATAATTGTTGATTTTGATCATTAAGAATTTTGGTTTTATTGTTATCTTGTTCTCTTGAATATGATATTGGCTATAGTTGATATTTTTTTTTTGTTCAATTGGTTGTACCAACTCGACTCCAATGTATTCATTTGGGGTTTAGAAGTACTTGGACCATTATTTCGTACTTGATATTGTCTCCCCAAATTTGAATGTTCCGTGGAATGTAATCCACTTGCTCGACTATCAAAGAGTCGGTAGTTTCGAAAGATATGTTGCAAATAAAATCACATGTATTCCAATTGTGGAAGAACTCACAAAAGGTGATATGAGTCAGAAAATTTCAGTTTCTCTACTTCATCCATGATACTAACGAACCAGTATATGTTGAAGTATGAAAACAAGAGAACTATCTTTAATAATCTATTCAACCTAAGTAATTGGTTGACATGAGTAGTGAGATTCTCTTGGCCCGTTGAGATGAAGAAATTTCTCAAATTAAGCTAAATGTAGCAAAATTGAAAATGGAAAGAACCCCGAAGTAGTGAGGGTTAGACGTACTGACTCATATAAAGCATGTGTTCTTTATCAAAAAAATAATATATAAAGCATATATCATGAGACAAAGATGTATTTTTTTCCCAGCAGTAATGACACCAAAGTACAGGTATCAATTGAACATGGGATGAAACTAAGATGTAATTCTAGCTCCCACCAAAGAGTTGGGAATGAATCTTCTTACCGGTATTGCTACAATCAATGTAATGCGGTTACCATAGTAGCAACCAATTTCCATAAGAAGGTCATAATTTAGACATCAAATTTAATGACAAGAAGAACTTTGCCTGGCCTGACTATTTAATTGAACTAGATCCAATATCTGCGCTTATGGAATGAAAATTACATCATCCCACGAAACATAAATTCTCTAAATCACTTGAGATATATCTGGATGAAACGTAACGTATATTCACTCTAAAGTAATTGAGTTGAATCTCAATTTTGTTACTAATAAGACCACACCACTTATTTAACATCTCAAGACTCAATGTCTAACAGATAGTGGCTTCCCTCCCACCAGTTTAAGGAATTTAAAATAGTTGTTGAACTATTTTCTTATAATGTGACTACGAGGATTGGAACATCGAGCGTAACACTGCTCATTTTTTTTTTTTTTGCCAAGACGAACAAAGACTAAAAGTCACATAAGCTCTGTGTGTGAACTATTAAGTGTAAAGGGTGTTCATGCGTGAACTATTACATACCTTTTTGGACACTTACAGTGAGAATGAAGTTGATTGCATCTATAAATTATTTCTAATGAATGTGGAAGGAAGCATATTCATAGAAAAATTAATATGTCAATCTAGTGAATTATAAATCACTGGAACTTGAATTACTGAATCCACATTAAACCCGACAATGAACTAATTGGGATTGATTTATAAAGACTTCGACATAACCATAAGGCACATTGGTTGTGACACGATGTTCCGTTTTGAAAGTAATAACGCGGGCATCACTTCATTTGAGTGTACAAGACAATAAACTAATAGAATGCGAAGTTACGACATCTATCACAATGACTGATTTCTAAAGTTACAAGATTTGCACTGCCTCTCCCGATTATGCTTTAGAGTAAGAAAGCACGTCACTCATCTTACAAAGTCTTTCTTTAGTAAAACATGATTGAGACCATCCTGTTTTACTTAGATGCAAAGTGAATAACTCATTCTTCAAAGAAATAAAGTGTTGTTAGTGAACATATATCCATGCAGAATGCGGACCATATATTTAAGTGATTTATGGATCTAGTGGATGATTCGACGCATTGAATCAGTTATTGCTCATGAAACTGCGGGGGTCTAACAACCACACCAAACAATTCGTTTGGCAATCTGAGAGGACTTACTCCAATACACTTTCTAGAGAATCAACTAGACAGTCGGACTCAATCTAGAATAAAGTATATCAAAGAGTTTAATATCTCTAACTCTTAATTCAATCCGCAACCAGCAAATAGAAATCTGAGAGCCCAATTGATTAAGAGGAGTAACTTGAACGGTACCAAAGACCAATGTTCAAGTGTCAATCAATGTAAATCAACAACCAAAGGTTGGATATTCTAATTGATTGATCTTAACGCACAACCTGTGATATTTCAATTATATAACAAAATATAATGCGGAAAAGAAATAACACATACACCAGAATTTTGTTAATGAGGAAACCGCAAATGCAGAAAAACCCCGGGACCTAGTCCAAATTGAACACCACACTGTATTAAGCCGCTACAGACACTAGCCTACTACCAATTAACTTTGGACTGGACTGTAGTTGAACCCTAATCAATCTCACACTGATTCAAGGTACAGTTGCGCTCCTTACGTCTCTGATCCCAGCAGGATACTACTCACTTGATTCCCTTAGCTGATCTCACCCAAAACTAAGAGTTGCTACGACCCAAAGTCGAAGACTTGATAGACAAATATGTCTCACACAGAAAAGTCTATAGGATTGAATAAATATGTCTCCCACAGAAATACCCAAGAGTTTTTGTTCCGTCTTTTAATAAAATCAAGGTGAACAGGAACCAATTGATAACCCGGAATTATATTCCCGAAGAATAGCCTAGTATTATCAATCACCTCACAATAAACTTAATCGACTAGCGAAACAAGTTATTATGGAATCACAAATAATGAGACAAAGTTTGTTTGTGATTAATTTTCTATCTTGCCTGTCGGAGATATAAAATCTCAAGACAATTATTTCAATTGCACTTAACACGATAGAAACAACAAGATCAGATCACGCAATTACAAAGATAATAGTTGGGTCTGGCTTCACAATCCCAATGAAGTCTTCAAGTCGTTAACCTACAGGGTCTCTAGAAGAAACCTAAGGTTAAAGGAGAATCGACTCTAGTTATGAAACTAGTAACACACAGGAGGTGTGGGGATTAGGTTTCCTAGTGGCTAGAGTTCTCATTTATATAGTTTTCAAATCAGGGTTTTCAATCTAAGTTACGTTGGTAACAAAGCATTCAGTATTCACCGTTAGATGAAAAACCTGATTCAACCAAGCTAATATCTTTCAACCGTTAGATCGAACTTAGCTTGTTATACACAAATGAAATATACCCTCATTTAGGTTTATGTAACCGTACCTAAACATGTACACCAAGTTGGTTCACAAATAGTTAACCGAGGTTAGCCATATCATTACTCTCATATCAACCTTATTCATCTTAACCATAACTAGTTCAAATGACTCAAATGAAACTAATTAAAGAGTTGTTCAATTGTATAGAAAACACAATCGAAATCAAATCGGTTTGATTCACTTGAATCAATCATGAACATTATAGACACGGTTTGCAAATATTGCATTCCTTATGATTTAAATGTTTAAGTCCATGAAATGACCGATTTGACAAAGTAACCAGCTTAAGTATGCGGACGGGTATGCGTACTTAAGCAACCGGATTTTGAATTTGTTAAGTTTCCAAACTCAGTGGAAATTTTCGGTTCGAAAACTTCCGCTTACTTAAGGTGACTAGTTTAGGAGTTTTGTAATTCCCAAACTTAACACATATTTTCGGTTTGAAAACTTCCGCCAGTATGCGTATGTATACGCATACTTATCTTGTCTCCTTCACCAATTTCGTATACACACATATGCATACTCTTGGTTCCCGGTTTATGGATTTATACACTAATGTGCGAACACACTATATATGCTTATATTCAAAGATGGTTACATCCTCAACTCTTTATTTCAATCATTGAAACATTCTTCTATAATGACAATAGCCGTTTTCACACATTATAAGCATCAAAGCAATTTTCAAGATATTGACATAATCATTATCGAAACATTCCAAGCCTACATCAAATGATTTTATCATAGAAACCACGTAAGATGTTACTCGAAAATTTTCTCATGATATAAGATGAACTTGGTCGAAGCGAAAGCTTACCAACACATATTTCGAGAAATATGTAAACGAGATATACTCATCTCGAAATCTCAAATGTGTATAGAGAAAACTCTATCGTAACACGACTTATGTCTCAATATAGGAGATAGTAGAAATAGACTTTCCAAGTGATATATGAGTTCAAGTTTCCACATACCTTTTGTCAAAGAAGTTTCACAAGCTCTCCTTAGTAGTTCTTCGTCTTCAAGAGATGAACGCCGAGAGATCTAAGCTCAACTACACTATCTATATCCTAGTCCGAGACATATATAAATAGTTTAGAAATCAAGACTTATAGTTTTGATCACTAACATTGACAAACATGCTTGAGATAGCAACACATGCGAGTTCGACCGAGCAATGCTCTAACAATCTCCCCCTTTGTAAATTTTAGTGACAAAACTATCAATACATATGGATTACAAAATAGATAAAAATTGTAGCTTCTCATCCACATGCTTGATCTCCTTGGCATCTTCAACGCGACTCGAAATCTTCGTCACTTCCAAGTACTCCATGATCCTAAAGGTTGTAAGTTCAGCATCATAGTTGTTGAAGATCCCTAGATATAACAATGAGAAAACAAAATGCTCTCAATCATTGTTATACAATTTCATAGTATTATTACACAACATCAAAGTCCAATTGTATCACAACTTTGAAAACAATACTATGGTGATATTCATCACTCCCCCTTAGTCAATACTTTAGCTCAACATGAAAACCACTCTCCCTTACATAATGATCTGTAACCATATGTATTTTTAGTATCACACTACACATTAATTCTCCCCCTTTTTGTCAATATAAATTGGCAAAGGTACGAAAACTAGTGGGATCCTCATGAAATTTCTACGGAGATACTTCATGACTAAAAGAGAATACCATACCAACTTATTTAGATGCAATCATAAAGCTGAAGCTAAATGCATTCATCAAGGAGTTAATAAAGATACAAGATAACCCCTAATATTCCACAGCCGCACTCCCCACAAAGATTTGGCAATTAAGCACAAGTTCAATATGAACTCTCCCCCATAAAATGTCATCCCCGAAGGAACAACAAAGGCGACCTTACTTTCACAAGAAAAGAAGGATTTCTTTTGGACAAATCAAATCACATGAAAAATCATGAATTTGAATCCAAAATATTCAATTGAAATAACCACAAGAGAACCCATGGAGAGTTCAATCGAAAAATACAACCAAATTAATCACAAGAAAACCCACGATTAATTTAATTGAAATACACAACCAAATTAACCACAAAAAGTGATCAATTCAATTGATCATGCTCAACATAAGAGAACTTACGGAGCAACAACTAAAATAACCACAAGATAATGATCAATTTAGTTGGTCATGCTCAAACATAAGGAACCTTCCGGAGCAACAACTAAGTTAATCACAAGAGAATGATCAACTCAATCGTTTATGCTCAAACACAAGAAGCCTTACGGAGCAACACAGTATATGCACAAAAATGTGGATCGTAGATCGACCAAATACTACGGAATAGACAAGGATTCATCCTATTTTCCATCACTATTTGCACAATGACATACAATAGGCTTAATCCCTGTACACAAAAGTTTTATCCTTTCTTCCATCAAATAATGACATAAAAGGCTTTAACTTTTGTAATGTCAAAAGTTCATTTTATCTTCTATCAATACATTCATACCGACATAATAGAGATAACTTTTGAACAAGTATGGGACAGTCACAGGTTCACAGACGTAAACAACATTCGTACCAAGTCCGCGTACTTAAGTTGGTTATTTTCTAAAAACGATTATTCGTGAACTTAAACTTATATAAACTAAGGAATGCAAGTTTGCAAACCGTGGCTATAAAGTTCGTGAATTGATTCGAATGAATCAAATCGTTTTTGTTTCAATTGTGTCTATTATAAATATCTAAGCAATTGAACAACTTTCTAACTAGTTCATTTGAACTAGTTATGGTAAAGAAGAATATGGTTGAAATGAAAGTACTCATATGGCTAACCATTTGGTTAACTACTGTTGAACCAACTAAATGTACATGTTTGGCTACGGTTACACAAACCTAAAACGTACATTTCATTTGTGTGTAACAAGATAAGTTTCGATCTAACGGTTGAAAGATATTAGCTTGAATCTAATCAGGTTTTCATCTAACGGTGAATATTGAATGCTTTGTTACCAAGCTAACATTGATTGCAAACCCTGATTTGAAATTCTATATAAGGGAGAACTCTAGCAACTGGGAAACCTAATCCCCACACCTCCTGTGTGATACTAGTTGTATAAGCTAGAGTCGATTCTCCTTTAACCTTAGGTTTCTATCGGGACCATGTAGGTTAACGACTTGAATACTTCATTGGGATTGTGAAGCCATACCGATATTACTTTCTCGTAGTTGTGTGATATGATTTTGCTGTTTCTATCGTACTAAGTACAATCGTAAAGATTGGCTTGAGATTGATTTCTCCGATAGGCAAGATATAAAAGTAATCACAAACATCATCGTCTCATCGTTTGTGATTCCATAATATCTTCTTTCGCCGCGTCAATTAAGATTATTGTGAGGTGATTGATAATACTAGGCTTTTCTTCGGAAATATAAGTCCGGGTTATCAATTGGTTCATGTTCACCTTGATTTATCAAAAGACGGAACAAAACTCGTAAGTATTTATGTGGGAGACAGATTTATCTATTACCATAGACTTTTCTGGGTGATACAGATTTGTTTATTAAAGTCTTCAACTTTGGGTCGTAGAAACTCTTAGTTGTGGGTGAGATCAGCTAAGGGAATCAAGTGTGTAATATCCTGCTGGGATCAGAGATGTAAGGAGCGCAACTGTACCTTGGATCAGTTGGAGATTGATTGGGGCTCAACTACAGTCCACACCGAAATTAGTTTGTAGTAGGCTAGTTTCTGTGGCGGCTTAATACAGTGTGTGTTCAATCTGGACTAGGTCCCGGGGTTTTTATGCATTTGCGGTTTCCTCGTTAACAAAATTCTGGTGTCTGTGTTATTTCTATTCCGCATTATATTTTGTTATATAATTGAAATATCACAGGTTGTGCGTTAGATCAATCAATTAGAATATCCAACCTTTGGTTGTTGATTTACATTGATTGACACTTGGATATTGGTCTTTGGTACCATCCAAGTTATCTTTCTTGTATTTATTTAGACTCGCAGATTTATATTTGCTTGAGTAAGAATTAAATCGAGGGATCGAGATATTATAACTCTTTGATATACTTTTAATAAGATTGAGTCTAGTTGATTATCTTAAAAGTATATTGGAGTTAGTCCATACAGATTACTAAGCAAAATATTGGGTGTGGTTGTTGTACCCCCACTTTTTCAATTGGTATCAGAGAAGGCAAACACGCTTAGAGACCTTACAAGTCTGTGTTTGTGGCAATCTGAGTCTGTGGACAAAATCTCTTCTCTGGCGTGTACGCATACCAAAATGTATTCCAAAGCTTTTAACTATGTCAAATGTCTTGGGACTACCTCAAAGGATTACTCCTTAGCTGATTCTTCTGAATCCCTAGGTAGAAAAGTTGTTCCATCAAATGTTGACATCATTCCCTCTAATGAGACATTTGACACGATTGCAAAAGCTGAAATGGAGCTCACCAGAATCTCAAAAAATTCTACTGAGGCTATTGATTTTCGGAATCATGCTCAGCTCATTGATGAATTTGAAAAGTCTCTTGGTCGTGAACGTGAACTCTATAATATCATTGAGTCCTTCTCTAACAATATTGAAAAACTTCTCCAAGAAACTACTCTACAACGTGAAAATATTAGTGTTCTTGAGGATATTGTCAAACAAGACTCAATTAGAGAAAAACGGTTGATCGAGACACATTCATCAGATCTAAACAGACTTCGTGTCGAAAAAGACAAACTAGGTGCATCCCTTACTCTAGCCCATGAACATTGCAAATCCTTGGAAAAGGAAAACTCTGTTTTAAGGAGAAATTCTTCTGTACTGTCTAATTCTCAATTTGAATCACAGCACATGAAGAGATGTTCTCCAAGAGAAGATTTTGTCAAGAAAGGTCTACATGACTTGCAATCTTCTAATATGGATATGAATTTAAAACAGGTGTCATTTATTGCTTCTCCTCCACGAACCTGTACAGTATGTGGGAAAAAGAATCACTATGCTATTCATTATTTTTCCAGATGGAAACAAATCTCGAATCTTCATAATTTTCTTCTTTCTACTATCAATGGAGTAAATAGTCTGACGACTTCTGCAGTGAATCTCATGCCCACAGAAAACCAGAAATCTTATAAACACGATCTCTCTTTTAGAAATCGTCACAGGCTGCAAGTTCATCTCAATGGTATAAACTCTTGTGCCATTAATGAACACATTCCCAGTGTTTATAAGAATGAGTATGGTAAATCTAAGTCTAGAAAATGGATCTCCATGTATCCTGATCCTCTTGAACCAATCTCAAGAGGTCCTAGATTTTGTTCTCAGAAAAATCCTTCTGACGAATACATTAAACAGGCTGTGTCCTACTCATCCGGGATGAAAGTCAACCGAAGAAAGGCAAAGAACACAAAAGTCAAACATTTAGATGATGTGTACAACTCTTTCCTCAATGATCGTAGTGGGATTACTTCTCACTCTACCACCTGATTCCAGGCATCCTTATCCTTGTTTCTAACTTGAGAGGTGCAAGGATGATGATTGGGAAAAGCTCAAGTGTGTTGTATAATATTTTGTGTTTTGTTTGTGTATTTATTGTTGACCGGTCCACAAACGTTCGCGTCCTCCTCCTGTGAGTTCATATGGTTTTCATAACAAGAGTTTCCGACTCGTGTTTACAAACACATATATATTTACTCTATATTGTGTTTTTCCATCCTTAACTAAAATTATGTGGAGAACTTTGTAAAATCTCAAGAGATTATGCATCTTGATATGGAGGAAGACAATCAGGGACGTGAGTCAATTCAGAAGCTGGTTCTAAAGAAGATGCTTGAAAGAAAGGATCACAACTCATGGATTGATGATTCTGACAAGGATTTAACTCGTTTTCAGAACGATTCAAAGGTCGAATTTGCAAATCTTCAACTACAAATAAACCAACTCTTAGATGGTCAGGCCAGAATTCTTGATAATCAGAATATTCTGATAAGGAATCAAAAGAAGCTCATTATGGAATTTGTCAAGGCTAGACAACTTGCTCGGGTTGTTGATCGTAAAGTTAGTGTTCTAACTCACGAACATGGTGTGTCCACGGTCAAGAGAGTAAAGGAAATCAGTGATACCTTCTTTGACGGATTCATTGAAAGGTATGAAGTTCTCAATGAACTTTGATTTTATTTGCCTAGTAAATCTTCTTATGAGAATTTCATTCTTGTTTTGTTTAGAAGAATAACTAGAGTTTGGAATAGCCATTATTGTGATTACACATAGCTATGTCTAACGTTTTTATCTTCATGTTTTTAGGTTTATTTGTTTAAATTCTAAAAAATTGTTTGGAAAATGATTTTTGCAGTATTAATATTTATGGTTTGATATATTGCAATTTGTTATGGGATATGTGTGTCTGCGTCCGTGAACTATGATTGTCCCATATCTTGTCAAAAGTTAAGTCTTTCATATGTCGATATGCTTGTATTGATAAAAGAATGAATGAACTTTTGACATTACAAAAGTTTGAAGCCTATTATGTCATTAATTATGATGGAAGATAGGATGAACTTTTGTTTACGAGGATTATGTCTATTGTATGTAATTGTGCAAATAGTGATGGAAAATAGAATGAATCCTTGTTTATTCCGCTGTATTGATCTTCTCTGATCCATATTTTATGTATATACTGTGAGGCTCCGTAAGTTCTCTTATGTTGAGCATTTCCGATTAAGTTAATCATGGGTTTTATTGTGGTTAATTTGATTGAGTATTATTTGGATTCAAATTCATATTCGTATGCGATTTGTTATGTCCAAAGAAATCCTTCTTTCTCGTGAAAGTAAGGTCGCTCTTGTTGTTATTTCGAGAATGACATTTTATGGGGGAGAGTTCTTAATTGAACTTGTGCTTAATTGCCAAATCTTTGTGGGGAGTGCGGCTGTGGAATATTATAGGAGTTATCTTGTATCTTAATAAACTCCTTGATGAAAGCATTTAGCTTCGGCTATATGATTGCATCTAAAAAGTTGATATGTACTTGCTTTTGGTCATGAAATGTCTCTATGGAAATTTCATTAGGATCCCGTTTTCGTACCTTTGCCAATTTTATTGACAAAATGGGGGAGAATTAATGTGTAGTTCACACTACAAATACATATGGTTTTCGGATCATTATGTAAGGGGGAGTGGTTTCCATATGAGATGGAGTATTGACTAAGGGGGGGTGATACATATCACCATAGTATTGTTGTCGAAGTTTTAATACAATTCGACTTTGATGCTGTATAATAATACTATGACATTGTATAACAATAATTGAGAATTCTTGTTTTCTCATTGTTATAGCTACGGATTTTCAACAACGATGATGCTAAACTTACAAACTTTGGGATCATTGGAATACTTGGAAGTGACGAAGATTTCGAGTAATGTTGAAGATTAGGCATGTGGAAGAGGAGCTACAAAAGTTTATTTATCTATTTTTGTATTCCATATGTATTGATAGTTTTGTCACTAAAATTGACAAAGGGGGAGATTGTTAGAGCACTGCTCGGTCGAACTCACATGCGTTGCTATCTCAAGCATGTTTGTCAATGTTAGTGATCAAAACTATAAGTCTTGATTTCTAGTCTACTATTAGCTAAGTCTTGGACTTGGATAGAAAGTGTAGTTGAGCTCAAGACTCCATGGCAATCATCATACAATACGAAGAACTACTCAAGGAACTGGTGGAACTTCATCGATTAAAAGGTATGTGGAGACTTGAACTTATCTATCACTCAAAAGTCTATCTACTCTATCTCCTATCTTGAGACAAAGTCGTTTTGCTATATAGACTATGATTATGAACATTTGCTATTTCGAGCCGAGTTTATCTCGCTTATCTATTTCTCGAAATATGTGTTGGTAAGCTTTCGCTTTAGCCAAGTTCATCTTTACTAGTGACGAAAGTCATGTTATGTTTCAATCACTTGAAAATGGCTTTGACGAAAAATGGTTTGTGAATAAAAACTATATAACGTCCTCTAAGAATGTTTCAATGATTGAAATGAGAGTTTAGATTATATAACCATGGAAGGATATAAACATTGTGTGGTAACACATATGTGTGTAAGTCCTTATTCCCTGAACCAAAGTATGCGTACTTTGCTGCTCAGGAAAACCGGAACCAAGTCCGCGTAATGTCAGAAGTTCTCGACCCGAGAAAATCTGCTAGAGTTTGTGAACTTAAAACAAACTTATTCCGGGTACTTAAGTCCATGTACCAAGTCCGCGTACTTAAGTTGGTTATTTTCAAAAAACGATTATTCGTGAACATAAACTTATATAAACTAAGGAATGCAAGTTTGCAAACCGTGGTTATAAAGTTCATGAATCGATTCGAATGAATCAAATCGTTTTTGTTCCAATTGTGTCTATTATAAAGATCTAAGCAATTAAACAACTCTCTAACTAGTTCATTTGAGTCATTTGAACTAGTTATGGTAAAGAAGAACATGGTTGATATCAAAGTGCTCATATGGCTAACCATTTGGTTAACTACTGTTGAACCAAATAAATGTACATGTTT
>JAJJWW010009219.1:0-181453 GCA_023531295.1 Papaver armeniacum
GGACTCATTTTATCACTAATAAACTTGTTTGTAGGTGTTTTTGTGAAATAAGCTCTTATGGAGAAGTTGCTGAAAAGTGGTTTTTGTACCACAGGAGGACACATGTTATTCGGACTCTACGATATTGGTTAGGGACACCTTAATTACTAAGGGATGTAGTAATATGGTTGGTTTTGAAAGAAGATTACATTCTTGATGCGTATATTCTCTTGAGATATTATAGGATTTATGTGGAAGATTTTAGAAGAGATTTGAGGTCGGAGATTTGGTTGGAATTAGATTGGTATTGATTCTTATCAAAACAATGGCGGTAAATACTTTTGTTTCGTAAAAGGAAGGATATATTTCGGTTTGAAGAAAGCGAGGAAAGAAGATATTTTGAAGTTAAATCAAATAATTTTGGTTCGATAATATTCTAGGAGCATATTTTGCATTCATGGAAAGATTAAATGACCTATTTACGATGTAGAAGATGGGGAAAAATCTCCGTAATTTTGGAAAAAGGAAGAAAAATATTCGAGCTAATCTTTGAGTAATGGAGAAGATTTCGAAGTAATGAGGGATATTCTTTGTCTGTCGGTATAAAGGTTGTTTGGGTGTCATAGGTGGCAATCGAGTTTGGGGAGAAATTATTAGTTTTCTTTATTAAAAACACCCGTTGAGCTATGAATTATATTTTTGAGGTGTGTTTTATCATGAAACTAGACCCTACCTTTGGGTCGACGGAGGAAGGCGAACTTCATACATGGGAATTTATTTTATTCTTTTTATGACTTTTGCATTTATTTTAAATTGTTTTATGATTTGAAAAAATTAGTTATCATTATTAGATGGGTCATGCTTGCTTAGATGTTTGATGTCCCATACTTACGATTTATAACTAATGTTTGGAGAATCTACCTTGTAATAAGAGTCCTTGTTGTTTTATTTATTGAGCTATAATTGGTGAAGAATAAATAATTGAACCTATTGATATGAATGTGGTGGAATGTTGGCTGCGAAAGAGTCAGGCGAGTCGACGTGAGTCGGCTGGATTGTCTTACTCGGTAGAGTTGGATCGGCTGGATCGGTCATCGCGCCCAGGTTGACTCATAGGTCGAGAAAGCCAGTAAGTCTTGGGCTGTTTGTTTCTTCATCGTTTCCAGGCCTGACTTAGGCCTTTTCCACGGCTCCTTCTCTGTATCAAATCCTAGCACATACATCTAACGATTTTGAGAACCCATTCTTCTCTTGCAATTATTCATTACCACAACCACCATTCACTTCGGATACTACCTACAGCTGTTGCTCTTCCTTTTCTTGTCTCAGTCAACCACCAACAACTCCAATTGCATCACCTCCTTGTTGACTTCCTTGTAATCGGTTTCATTGCCACGGATAACCTCAAAACCCTGTTGAGCCTCAAGCCATAACTCGAGGACCACATCTTTGCTGCGATTTTTCATTCAACTCGGACCAAGATGGCAATGCTTTCACCACCGCAACTTCAACTCTTTGTTACTTCTTCTTTCCCCGAGCCACCAACAAGCTCCAATTAGAGCTACAACATTGCCATAGCTTTTGCCTTGACTCTGCAACATCATATAACACCTGCAACACCACCTGATTACGGCACATGCACCCTACTCACGGCAGCTCATTCCAACCTTCTCAACCATTTGGCAGTAGGATAACACCAATCCTTGTTCCAATTTCTCATTGCCTCAAGCCATGCAGTCTTTGTCACACCTGCAATTCAGCATCACCAAGACCACAATTGCTCAACAGCACCAGTATATTAACTTGGCACACTTTCCCAACACCAACAAACCCCATCTCGGCTATTTCAGTACTCGAGAACCCATAAGGTCACCACTAAAACTAGCTCCATTACCACGCCATCTTAATCCTTGCTTAGAACACCATGACAACCCCATACTCACTCCATCGAACCTGTAATCAATCATCAGCAGAACTCATTCCAATTTCAGCTTTCATACATCTTCAACTCAACCCCATCTGCGATTCCATCTTCACGGTATCATCTAAGCCACGAACCCTGTCAATAACATCAGATTCATCTCAATTTCTCAGACCCAACGGTAACATCGATTTTCCACAATCAATTCATTATTATTTCATTCAACAGATTGTGAGTTTCTTCTTCATTCGATTTTCGGTTCTCTCGGTTTGCCAATTTCTCTGTGAGATCGAACCCATTCTCATTTGTGTATTCACAAAGTGCAATTCTCTTCAACACCCATTTCACCAAGCTTCAACAGCGGCAAGAACCCATTCTTCTTCACTGTTCATTTACAGAGATGAACCCTAATTTCATCTTGAACCCATCTCTGATTCATAACATCATCGTCTCAGAAATTAACCCAGTTTCGATTCAACAATCAAGACCATCAAACCCTCCTCGATTCGGTCAGAACAGCTCATGAACTAACAGCAGTGAGTTCATCTCCTTTATCACTCATTTCGCATCATCTCGAGTCGATCCCAAATACTAACAACTTCAATTGTCTTCTCTTTTCTTCTTTATTCTCGAGTTTTGATTCACTCTCGGCAATAAATCCCTCAATCTCTTGGAATGGTTCTCGATCCCAAGCGGCAGCCATTAACTCTTCATCTCGGTGAAAAATGATTGAGAAGATGAGTATTGAATTTAGGTTTTAGTGGTTACAAATTGAGTCCGTTATCCAACACGGTCACCCCGATAAGGGATAACTAAGCTAGGTTGTCCCTTATCCTCAGCTAGTATATGTTTATTACTCCTCCAAAGGAGAGTTGCCCCCCTTAACCTCGGCTTGGCTCCACATAGTGTTCGCACATAAAATGACGATTTTTTGCCCTTTTGGCTCAAATTGGGTGATTTCTTCTTCTTTTCCTCCGTGCGACTCCCAAGTACCTAATAACTCAAAAACACACGTAAAAATACATAATTCACTAGAAAAATGGCAAAGAAAGCATAAACTACTAGATAGTAAATACGGTGTATTCTACACCTATCACACATTATTCAATTCAGCATTACATGCTATCTTTCGTGGATCCACGATCCACACATTCAGACATCAATCATGTCACAAAGCGGGGATACATCTTTGGGGTATTGGTCAGCGGTTTACGGCGTGCGGCGTGCAGCGCGCCATCACAATAACGTGTCGGAAGTCATGGACGAGTTAGAGATGAATAGGAGAAGTGGGCAAGGCGGTCGTGTGGCACCGACGCACAACTCCTTACTCCATCACTCCACTTCCTCCACTTCCCACGAGAGACGTGAATAAGGCTCAATGACTTGTATAAATAGGTTCGAGACAGAAAACCAAGTGTTAATACAAAACGTATTCCAACACCCAGAGCTTGCTGGCATCCATCACAAGCCTGCTCACCTTTCTATTACAAGTCATAAGCAAGCCAACACTTTCACAATCTCAACACCTTCTTCGCTTCCCTCCCTAAGATCAACCCCATCTCCTGCACTTTGTGGCCAAAACAAATGCAGAACGGCCATTTATTGGTTTAGGCCGGACTTGCCTGCATTGATCTCTCGAATCTACAAGCACTCACCAAGAAGTGCATTTGTTTAAGGTTTAGATTCATTCCTCATCCACACCCAAATTACCAAATTGCGGGGAATAGTTTTCACCCATAAACAGAGTTCATTTTCCTGGAATGAACTCTGGTTTATATAGGTGATTTACGAAAAAATAAGTAGAAATTAATAGGAGTTCATTTTTGAAGAATGAAGTACTACAAAAAAAAAAATAAGTACAAATTAACATGGAAGGGTACTTTTATCCATTTAATATTTTTAAATAATTATGGACCAAAAGTTGAAGAGCGTTTTCCCAAAGGACCAAAGCGACTTGGGACCACCTAAAAAAGGACCAAACGATATTTTCCCTTTCTATATCTCCTTCCCGCATAACATACACACCCAATAAAGCCAAACCATTGAACTCTAAATCATACATTAATATAATCGTTTCATCACTCGAGTTTTAAGCTTCAAAAGTCTTTCAATCTTCTCTCATAACCAAAAAGAATCTATGTACCCAAGCTTTCTTTCTGTTCAACGAAATCCATTATGTATTTCGTCTAATAATCCATGTCACAGTCTTCTTCCTTCCCTGTATTTACTCGTTCAAACTATCACATAGTGTTGTGTTGTTATCAACCACATATTTTCTCTTGGACCCTAGACAAACCCATCAGAACAATGGCTTCCCCGCGATGGACTAGAAGTGGTATTGGTCGAGGAAACAGGTTGGGAAAAACTTGGTTCAGTCAACAATATCGTGACCTGAACTGACATGAATAGAATGGTCGTGAACTCAGGCCTCGTGTGGAATAAGTTGGTGCTCTGGAAATCTTCTTATTCAAACTGAAGTGGCTGCCATGAAGAGAATTGCTCGGGTGCTCAAAGTAATTTATTTGGCTTGAAACAGATTGATTCCTTGTTGGTGCTCTTTATGATTTGTCTCACAGTAAAACTCTAGTTTCGACGCATTGGTGACTCGTGCCCTTGCTAATGCTCCGAGTCCATTGGCACCTATAGTTGCCAAACAACGAATTAAGCCCCAATTTCCTTCGTTTCTTATCGCATGACTCCAAAATCACCTATAAAATGTAAAACAAGCGTAATATACAAAATTTATAAGAGAAATAGCAAAGAAAGCATAAACAATAGGTAATAAATCAAGGTGTTTAATGCCTATCGATCATGTGTTCATTGGAGGGTTCGGCGTGTCATCCAAGTATCCGAAAGTTATGCCTTAGAATATGGAAGAAGTATGGACACATTGCCACGACCAAATGTGTGGTATGATCGAGCATCTTTTCGAATGAGTGGTCGAAAATCGAGTATCAACAAGACATTTGTGTAGACTTCGGGTTTAATGCTTCTGGTTATGTGAAGGGATTTCCAAAATCCTAAATTCGCGAAATGAAATGATAGGCTTCCTTCCATGAATCTCATTAATCATAAAGAATCGAGAAATTCTGGCTGTCTCGGGAGTTGAAGTTGAAAGCTGGACGCTCTTCGGGGTATAAAAAGTGTTTTCTCTAAAAACGGATGAACTGTTGCCGAATGATTATGTTTGGACATCGAGTAGCTCCTCGCTTTAGATCAGTGCCTGGGTAAATTAGCACTTTTCCCAACTCGACATCTCTAAGATAAGAAGTGGTTAAGAGTCTCCGATCGCATATGCCAATCATGTCTTCCGAGAAGAGACTTAGGCTTGGGGTCGACTTCATCGATCGAAGGTAGTTGCTTTCTACAATACAACACAATTTAAAGCGACAAAGATATCTTGACGTTGTGTCTTGGAGAAATAGAGAATTTCACACACATGCTCTATGGTTGACTGAACAATTTTGTAGACGGAGTCCCTAGAAAGCATGAAACAACTTCTTATAGGAAGATGGTCCGTGTATACTCCTTCAATACCCAGTTGAAGTTCCCCAAAGTCGATCTTCTCCTAGAAGATGCGCTTCCAATCTGTTGCAGTCACTTGTAGGGTGGTTGACGAACCTATGGAGGTGGTAGTACTTGGGATCTTTCATTTCTTGTTTGGTTGGAGGAAGTCTGACACGAGGTAGCTTGATGACGCTATCTTGTATCCAGACCTCCACGAGTTCAATCACCTCTTCCACTGGGAAGGGAAAATCTAGGAATGATGGAGTCTCGTTTGACCTATGTGAAATGGGAGTCGGACGCTTAGATTGTCGATAGTTGTTCCCCAGATGCTTTCTCTTTCCACCCTCACTAGTGATTGATTGGAGGTTGGATATTTTATTGGAAGGACACCTACTTTCGTGAACATCTTTACGAGATTCTTCATTCTTTTAATCGCAAGGACTCTGATGAGGACGTGATAAATTCTACGAGTCTTCTTTACGAGTTTGAGAAATATCTCTTGATCTTCATGGGCAGACAAGTTAGGTTGGTGGTTACCTTTCCGTTCAACATGAGCATAGACTTCATCTTCCTCACCAGGAATATGAATCTTGGAAGAAGGACTACTACTACCATCAGTATTTATCCAAAATGAATTGTTGATAAAGCGTTTCCTCCTGAATGAATACGTGTTGGTTCCTTTGATAGTTGATCCGTGAGGACTTTCAAAAGCGTAAATATTTCGTCTGCGTCTTGGAAATAATAGCTTGATACGACAATATCATTAGGATTTTTATCAAATCGTGAATAGTTATTAAATATTTAGACTCCATAGCCTCGGCAAGGGTTCGAATGAAAGAGCAGATTCAGGGAATAACATGTGAAGTATCGTCGGTGCTAGGAGAAGTAAAATTGGGATTGAGGGTTTCGAACCATTCCTAAGGTCAACCATCTTGAGAAATTTTGGAAATCGAAAATGAAATTGGGAAAATGATTTTGAAATCGAGAGATTAATCTCCTACTTTGGTCTTGATTGTTTTGGGGTAAAGCGGTCTTTGAAAATGGTTATTTGGGTGTCTTGCGAGAAACGAACCTAAACCCTAAACAAATGTCTCGCACGGGAGTACTTTATATTCAGAGATCAATCGTACAATTATGGCCTAAACCAAGAAATGGCCGTTTCGACCTTGTTTCGGTCACAAAATGAAGGAGAAGGTTGATCTTAGGGAGGAAGCGAGAAGATGTTGAGATCAGAATGATGAATTCTGTGAGGTGTGGTTATTTTATGACTTGTATCAGAATATAGAACTTGCTTGCGGGAATGTAAGCTATAAGTTCTTGGTGTTTTCTCGGATACTTTGCGTTAATCAAAACTTGTCGGTTGAAATAGATTGAAAATCTATTTATATAAGTCATAGTCGAACATATACCGATCTCATAGGAAGTGGAAGTAGTTGCGTGATGGAGAAGTGGGGATCGTGTAGAATGGTGAAAACCACGTCCATATTATGAGGGGAATCGGTTGGTTTTACTCCCACTACTTCTCTCCGCCACTAACTGTCGCCTTTCTGACACTTTCTCGTAATAGGCGTGTTGCACGCCGCACGTGAATGGCGTAAATGGCCGGACCAATACCCCGATGAATATCCCCGGTTTGTGACACGTTTGATGTCTCGAGTATTTTGTAGAAAATATATAGCAAGTTACATGAGGAATGGAACAAGTTCTACATGGTACTTGCTGAGTGAGTCTTGCTTGCACGACCCTTATTTCGACCAATCACACGCAAGATAGGCGGGGCGGTCATATGTGATAGGTCAAGTCGTGAGACTAGCCATAAAAATAGCATGTGATGCTTTTAGGGTAAATAGTTAAATTATTTGTGAAATCGATATTCATAAAAGATCGCTTATATTCGATGCTCGTAAAGCATCGCTTTTAAGCAAGCGACTCAAAATAATCGATGCTCATGAAGCATCGTTGCTCAGAGCCCGTTTTAGTTAGTCGCAAAACTCAATGTCTTTGTTAGAGCATAGCTCGGTTGAACCCACCAAGCATTGGTATGTCAAGTTTGGTTGTCATATTTTAGTGAACCAAAACTCATTTAAAGAGTTGCTTGATTATTTACTAGAGTCAACTTCGTATAGGTTAGCTAGAAAGTTATCAGGATATGAGACATACAAGTATTACTCGAAGACTTGAAGAATGTGAAGAAGTAAAGAGCTACAACGACGACATCATCCTTCCTCTTGAGGTTAGTAATATTTTGAATTGAACTGTTTCATTCCTAACGTATCTTTCAAGTCGTGTTATATTGAAAACATAAGCACGAAGTTGTAAATGATTATACTCTAGTTAGACGTAGTATTAAGGAATTACAATACGATGTATAATGCCTATCTTTCGTATATAAGACATCGACATAACAGTATGAATTCTATTGTGATTATGTATGGGTATGGGTGAAGATTTCGTCCTAGGAAACAATGTTTTACATTCGTTTAAAGGAAGTACATTCATAAACTTGTTTTGTGAATCGAAAGGGAAATTGCTAGGCTTATTAGTATTGTTATTCATTGCAAATCTTTGGATTACCAATATGTGTGTTTAGTATAATAGCTCATAACTTGTTTATGTATCTTGGTAAAACTATTCACAATGCCTAAATTATGTATCGGTATGACTTTTATTAGTGAAACCAATCTTAAGTAATCACACGAGATGGTATGATTGATATTTGTAATTGGTGTGATCAATTCTAGTAATTGGGTAACTGATCCTAGTACTTGGTGGGACTAATCACAAGATATGTAATCGATACTTGTAGTAGGTTAACAAGTTTTAGTAATTGGTGTAACCCATCCTATAACTTGTGCAACCGATCACAAGTAAGTACCATAAATAAGTGGTAACCGATCCTGGTACTTAGTTAGGAATTCTATGGAAACTAGTGTGACCGATCCTAGTAGCCACTTGGAGGTAGAACCGAACTTGTTTTTGGTAGAACCGTTGAACCCATGAATGGTGATTGAATTTTTTTGATCAATCACATAGTTCTTGGAAATCATATGAACCAATTATAAACTCGTTTGGAAGTGTGGCAAATCGGTTCCAAGATTGTACATATGAAAGAGGATTTACAAAGTAAAGATGTCGACATACTTTGAACATGTGCAGTAATTCTCATCTATTATTGTTCAAAGATATTCCTTAATAACTAAAGGAGAATCCCGGATCGAAATAAATTGAGAATCTTATAATTAAGGTTTTTAGTTTTATATGCTTTTAACTAGATCTTAACCCGTGCCGTAACGGCACGGGATGTTTTGTCTCTAATACGATATTGTTCACATTTTTCTTGCTTCATTTTATTCGTGAGTAATTATTTTGATATTCAAATAGGTTTTGGGAAACAAAATGGGTTACCCGATCTTTTATTTTTTACTTAAGCATGTTATTCCAATTTATTATACGGACGGAGTAATAATGTTGTGCCAACATGAAAATAAAATAAAAAATACAAGAAATAAAATTTTTCCCTATTTATTGTTCCATCATACCATAATTTCAAACTTCAAAAAGAATATTTCATCTAATAAGTACATATACCTAAGCGCCAATCCAACTCCATGATGTTTATGAATACTTTTGTTAGAAATTATTGATAACTAAGGCTCTAAGGAGTGAAGCAAAAACCCATAATATTTTCCCTACTATAGATAAACACTATTTATTTATTTTTTGCAAAATGTGAGAGTTATAAAAATGAAAAACCCTTGGCTATTGGAAGAATTTTGAGATATACACATGTGAGTTGAAAAAAATAAACTTATAATAGTAAATCAAAACATGTGTAAGATTCTTTCTCAATCATATTGATAACATAATATTGAAGAAATTCGTGGATAAAAACATTTCACACCAACTATGCTAAGTAGTGCATGAATGACGTTCTCACATCTAGTGTTACTCAAGTAATTTGGAGTTTTAAAGAGCATAGTCATATTGATATTTGTATCTACATAAATTCAACTAACCTTAGAAGAAAAATTATTAGTTTCAAGGTAGAGCCAGGCACCTCGCCTTCAATGTATACAACACACATTGGGTTTAATCGGCCTTGAGATTAAACAAATACCCCAATATTAGTCAAATAATGTCTACAAATACGGGATCGAAACAATGTGATAACGGGAAAAATGAGAGACTAACATCGGTTCTACAAAGAAAATACCCTATATGTATCAAAGTTTGTTAACCAAACATGTATTCAAATTAAAAAGTCATCAACTTAACACAAAAATATAAAAGAACCCAAGTTAAATCAATACTTGCATAAACAAAACTTATAAGAGAATTTTATAATTATTAAATACCTTTAAAATCACTATTAGAGATTTAATTGCATGCCCACTTAGCGGTAGGAGGAAATCAC
This sequence comes from Papaver armeniacum, assembly GCA_023531295.1. Lineage (NCBI taxonomy): Eukaryota > Viridiplantae > Streptophyta > Magnoliopsida > Ranunculales > Papaveraceae > Papaver > Papaver armeniacum. Next base: position 9,822 of record JAJJWW010009219.1, read on the forward strand.
TGAGTTAATTTGTAGAAATTTCACTTGGATATGTAGCAATTCGAGAGAAGTTTACCTTTGGTGGTGATGCGTTCCATCTAAGTGTTGTTCGATTGATTATTTTTTTAGAAGGTTTCGGTTTTCATTGGACAAACCGAGAGGAGCGTTTCATTATATTCATTATCATTCGAGAAATCCAAGACCAACTCTAGCCCTATGCTTACGGGATCTCAATACAACCTTAGATTTATCTATTGGACGGAGAAACCTTGATACTAAATATGTAGTTTTTTAGTGTTATTTATTATATAACGTGACATCCAAATGTTTTTTCTTCTTCTTAATTTTCATGTATTTTAACCGAGTTTATATTAGCATTAAGACGATCAACCACATTTCTAATTTATAGTGTTATCCTTTTGTAGCGACACATAATTAACATAGTCAATTACTACTCATCAAAAAGCCGTACCACAAACCACCGAGATATTACTTCTTTCTCCACCACCACCATTTTCCATCCCTCGTAGAATATTGGGCGCACTTATAACTTTTAATCCCACACGTCATGTATAAAGTTTAGATTTAACAAACTTAGGTCGTCAATTAATTTATTCAACTATATGTTTTTTTGTTAATCTTTGAAAATCATGCGTTTAACGGTTACCAAAGATAGCAAAGTGGCACCAAAAACAACCATTTTGTCTTATATGATTTGGTATCATCCCAAAAGTATTTTTTATCCGCCTTTTTTGATCGTGTCAAAAACAACCAACTATACTTTTCACAATACAATGTTACCCATCATGTAAATTTTTTTATTATTTTTGATTCAAAAAGAAAAAACTAATACCACCGCCATTAAAACCATCCAGCGCAACTATTTCTTCCACCAAAACTAATGTTACCGCCTCCACCACTTTGTAACACATTCCACCGCTTCCACCACTTACTTCTTCCTCTACTACCACCACCACCACTAATATCTATTGAAATAATTTTTGTCAAAATTATTACTTATTGATGGAGATATGTATTAATATTAATTAAGGGATATTTATGATGTAAAATTAATAAATCATTTATCATGAGAAATTAATGTTTCCTAAATTAATAAAACACTTATACTAATTAATATTTAAGTTGAACAAACCATAACCATAGATTTATCTTCTCTCTAGACAAATCACTTATACTAATTAATAAAATACTTATACTAATTAATATTTAAGTTGAACAAACAACCACTGTTGATTTATCTTTTTTATCAATTCCAACCAAGGTGGAACAATGGTTAGAGGCCACTCACGTGCGGGTTATGGGTGTAGTCTGCACAACCACGACCGTAGATTTATCTTTGCCCAGAATAAATCCTGGCCACCACTCAGAAACAAACTGTGCTTTATATTGTAGATTTCCAGCAGTTAAATGAATTAAATGCATATCTTTAGAAAATAATAATTGGTAATGTGCATTTACTAATTGGAGATTTTCTACTGAGATTTCGATCAATATTTGGACAGAGCATTTCCAGGAATTATGAAAACCGATTTGGGCGTTTATTGCATATCTTTGAGAATATTCGATTTTGGAAATTCCTTGGTGTCCAAACTTCCTTGGTCTATAAATATTGAAGTTTGCATTTCAAGCAAACTAATCCTCGAAGCCAACAAAACTACACAGTTTGTGTTGTTCTTGGTGGAGCCGTCTATTCGGAGAGGAAAGTACCTAATTAGGCGAAATCTCTTACGACCGCTCGTTTTAAAGACTTCTTTGGGATTGGGAAGCTCTACGAGTACCGTTGGTGGGAAACTAGATAATTGCACTTTATTATTAGTTTTCGATTGATTTGATTGACTAACGGTTGTTGAACTTTGATTGCACCTAGTTTGTTTATGCTTGAGAATCTTCTCTTCTGATATAAGATTCACTCAAACTAGATCGAAGTATCGACGGGGATCTTTAGACTGTTTGTAGATCTAAAGATATTGTGTGATAATCCATTGTTAACATACTCCGTTCTGTGTGTGATTGATCACAAGAGATTCAAGTTGTTTGTGTGCAGGTGTTTATCGAAGATCTAAGAAGATTTGAAGACAAAGAAGATTTTTTATTTGAGTTCATAATCTTTGGTGTGCACAAAACTTGATCGGCTGGGGATCCAACTCTAATCGGTTTATCTTTTGATAGATTGGATTGATTAGTTGTGTAGATCGGCATCAATATATTTCTTTGTGATTTATAATATTGATTGCATAGTTTAAACAATTACTTTGGTAGTTGTTGAATAGATTCATCTAAGTACCCAACAAAGGAGTTTATTGGGATAAACGGAAGAGCCTTTTGTCAAACTCATATCACGTTGTTTAAAAAGAGTTGTTACCGAACAGATTACTGGAATACGAACCAAAGGAATTGTTCCAAGTGCATGACTTATTGCAAGTTGGAGGCGCAGGGATACAGACGGAACTAGGTGAACTATAGGTTTAGTTGCTTGGTCTCAACTATACAAAGTTGGTTTAGATTTTATATAGCGGCTTAATCCTGAGAGTATTCAATTCTGGACAAGGTCCCGGGGTTTTTCTGCATTTGCGGTTTCCTCGTTAACAAAATCTTGTTGTGTATTTTACTTTTTTATTTCCGCAATTATAATTGTTTTTATTATAATTAGAAAGTAAAATACACAAACGTTAATTCCTAATTACTTGATAGCAATCCTATTGTGTTTGGTTAAGTCCGAACCTATTATAAATTAATCATACTTTGTTGTTGTATTGTCTCGATCTTGTATCCATAGACGATCACACGAAGTGTGAACCGATTAGTTGTATTGTCTCGACTCAGTCCATAGACAATCAGTTTCGGAGAAAGGACTTATAGGTGGAAAAATTTAAGATTGAGGTATATTTGGGTACCCTCGTCTTTTTAATTGGTATGAGAGCAGGAAAACACGAAAAGATCTAACAATATGTGTTTGGTGCGATCCCACCTATAAGACTGGAATCTAAAAATGGTTTTTATAGAACCTGATAATGATTCAGTTATCGTAAAGCAAGACATCAAGAGTTGTGAATTAGCATCTACGATTCAATATCTGAAGACCTTCATGAAAGGGAATCTACTAGATAAGTTTATCTTGTTAATGACGTAGAATCTGGTGATAATTGGGAATCATGCCTAGAAAATCAGTTGGATGAAATATCCGATGATGGTGACTTAGATATTGATCGAGATTTGGATGATGATATCTAAAAATACTCCAAGATACTGAAGCCTTTGGGAAAGAGTAAACTCAAAACTTCTGATGTCATTGATCTCTTAACTCCTCTATGTCGACATAACAAGAAGTTGAGAAATTTTTTTAAGGACAATATTGTGGTTCTCGCACCACTGAATATCTTCTTAAAGATCGTACAGACGATCTAAATTCTAAGAAATTAGAATGTGAAAATATTCGAAGAGAACTGTTTTTGTCGGAAAAGAAACGTGCTGAATCGGAAGCAATGTTTAATTCTCGACAAATACAGGGTTTTGAAGAAAAATCCAGTGCTAGTCTCTCTCAAACAAAATTTTTAGAGAAAGAGCATGATGTTGATCTTGAAAAAATTCACTTGTTGGAAGAGAAACTTGTTGAATCTGATGCAAGGATTAACTCTCAACAAAAGAGTTTTGAAGAGAAAGAAGGTGTATATCTCTCACGAGAAAAACACCTTGAGGTTGATCTAGATGGTGCTCTTGATAAAATCAAGATGTTGGAAGAAGAAAATTTATGCTTGAAAAAATCCAATGATAGAACAAACAATTTATCCTCATTGTTAGAAGTAGGAAGATATCATGGTTATACACGGGGATTATGATATAAGGAATCATGCTTCCAACGATAACAATGAGATAAAATTTGTTAAAGCTACAAATTCTTCTCAACCAAAGGCTTCCAGTGATGAAAAAGATGCTCATATTACTTGTAAAGAAGAAAAGTCTGTCAAGCCTAAGAATAGTGTTCAACCAGCAGTAATCAAAGAAGGAATTTCTGCTAATGTCAAGAAAGAAACAACGTTGAAGAAGAAGAAGAAGAAGAAGAAGAAGAAGAAGACTCGTCGAGCTCCAATGCAAAAGGATCCACAAAAAGGTAACATTAAAACTCAGTCTTCGTATGTTACTAAGCATTGTTATTATTGTGGTAATAAAGGGAATTTGCAATGGGGATGAAAAGTTCGTAAGAAGCAAGATGCACTTTCTTTTGTATCAAACGAATTGGCTAAGATTGCTCCCCAAAGGAACTCGGATCGCTATTGTCCAAAATTTAGGCAAAAGAATTATTATAATGATAGTTCAAGTTTTTCCCATCGCTCGTCAAGGACATCTCATAAAAGACACTACTATAGGAAAAGAGATGACTTTGCAAATACGAAGACAAAATCCGATGTTCCAAATTGGAGAAAGAATGTTTCGCAAAATATCCAAAAGGGAAATGATCATAATTGTATGAAAGAGAAAGCTGCTCCTGCGAAACCCTCCTCTAAACGGGTCCCAAAATCCTCTATAGCCAAAAAGGGACCAAAAGTTAGTCACAAGAATGGACTCTCAGGTGTTAATTATTGGTGACAATAATTACAAGAGTTTTCTTGAAATACTAAAGAAAGACATCATGTCTGAAATCTCTTGTACTAGTGAACGTTGTGATAATGACACTCTTCATCACAAGTCAAAGAAGAAAAACAAGAGATGGAACAAGAGAAAACAAACCAAGCAAGAGGTCGAGAATGATGATTTTGTCTTAGTCACTCGTGACGAACAAGACAAGGATCAACTCAACAAAACCTAGTTGTGTTGGAATTTGCATGCTCACCTTTGTGCTCAATCTTATGAAGGGTGAGGAAGCACGTGAAACTGATCACATGATCTCTCGGTTATTATATGACTAATTAACATCTTTAGGGAGATTTCTCCTCTTCTGTACTCATACCTTCTCTATCTATATTTGAACTTTTGATAGAAATGGTAATTTGGACTTTAAGATTTTGATATCTACTGATCATATATGTGTATCTCTTGTTTACATGGTTAAAACGAGCCAAAAATCACTGAATTCGGACATCGTATGCAAAAATTATGTCTAAAAAGGTTTCGTGTATGGATTCATGTTGTAACCGGTCCTGGTGATTGGTATGACCTGGTATCATAACCTAGTTGGTATAACCTGGTATCATAACCTAGTTGATATCATAACCTAGTTGGTATAACCTGGTATCATAACATAGTTGGTATAACCTGGTATCATGACCGGTATCATAACACAGTACGATAATAGGTCCTAGTGATTGGTTCATACGAAGAAGTGTAAAACTGTGTTGCCTATAACTTCTTCGTCCGAACTCGGAATGACCTCATTCTTTTTGCGTTGGTTTCGTTATTCAATTACCTACAAGATTGAGTTAATAGAAATACGTGATTTTCTGTTGAATATTTAGGGTGTATTGCAAATTGTGTTTATGGGATGTTTGTTTTCAGTTTTCATAACCTTAATATTCGATCTCATATGGTGTGAACCCTTATGGTTTGGGTGACTTTTTGGTTTAGAGGGATTAAGTTCTAGCCCATGTTGGTAGGCTTTATCAAAGGATCATAAGGGGTTCCGATTGAAACTCATGTGTGAAAAAGTTACAATATGTTGAATTGTTTTTGGTTTAGCATAAAAGCATATGTGTTTCGGGTTTTCAACTTTTGCTTTTTGCATTAGTTAAAACCGATTCAACCTTTCTCTGGTAAAGGTTGATGTTGTTGTTCTTTTGTTCTTACGGGAGGATGACAAAATTAATGGGGGGGAGTTGTAACTTGAACTTGCGCTTAATGATATATCTTTTTGGGGAGAAGATGATGCGGAATTTGAGGTAACGTATTTGTTAGTTAATCATTTTCTGTTTAAGAAAAGCCTGATTTTATTGCATATATTTTGCTTTTGCTTAACAAAATTTCCGTACAATTGATGTTTATTCCATTATTTGTGTATGGATGTGTGTGCGTGATTCAATTGTTTCAGGTTGAGAAAAACTATTGTTATATTTTTTTATTGTTTGGTATCAATTGTTTAGGCTTAACGAAATTTCGGTGCAATTGCGGTGCTTTAATGTCTATGTTTGTTTCAATTGTTTCCGGTTGAGATACTAATTATACGAGTTGATTTATTTGGTTTGTATGAATTGTTTATGGCTTAACAAAAGTTTTGGGATCATTTTTAGTCAATTCGATTAGGATAAGAGAAACTAAGTTAATTCGATCTTAGTTAGACTTATCAAAGTGTAGGATTCGGTTATTCAAGTCTAACCGAATGCCTTAACAAGAAATACTAGTTAACTAACCTAGTATTTGTCTTGTTTAAAGTGAAACGTCTAAGTTATTGTTCGAATAATTAGAACCTGATGAGAAAAATAGAGTTAATTCTGATCTTTATTTTGGTCTTGTCAAACAAGCGATTGTATTTGTACAATCGGTTTAGCAAAATAACTAAGGTTCTTAGTCGATTTTTTTAATTTGCTAAACTATTAGGGAAAATTGCTTGGGCAATTGTTTCCTTGGTAACATATCAAAACAAAATTACTTTGTAGTTTCGGTTTTGATATTGGTTATCTAAAATGGTGTATGGAACCCTCGTGCTTAACTCTTATAGGTTGCAAGTCTTTTGAGATTTGTAAGATTCTTTCGGTTTGTCCTTTATTTGCTCGTACCTTTGTCATTTTGTGACAAAAAAGGGAGAAATATATGGAGTAAACAAGTGATTTGGTATCACTAAGGAAAGGAGAATGGTGCTTAAACGTTATATCTAACGAAAGAGTAAAGCATAAACTAAGGAGAGTAACATATCATATTGATACTTGTGGTTATCATAACTACAAAGGGAATAACAAAGTCGTGCGGATTGAAAATCTACCTATCTTACCTTTAGGGGGAGTATTAGATTTGTTATTATAATATCAAGAACGGCATTTGTGGATTGAATGTATACAGGTTATTGTGCTGTTGAAACTTGGAATCAAGCGTATGTGTAATGAATTCTTGTAATTTGTTTATCTATATGATGTAAGAGTTTTGTCACTAAAATTGACAAAGGGGAGATTGTTAGAACATAGCTCGGTTGAACCCACCAAGCGTTGGTATGTCAAGTTTGGTTGTCATATTTTAGTGAACCAAAACTCATTTAAAGAGTCGCTTGATTATTTACTGGATTCAACTTCGTATAGGTTAGATAGAAAGTTATTAGGATATGAGAGATACAAGTATTACTCGGAGACTTGAAGAATGTGAAGAAGTAAAGAGCTATAACGACGACATCATCCTTCCTCTTGAGGTTAGTAATATTTTGACTTGAACTGTTTCATTCCTAACGTATCTTTCAAGTCGTGTTATATTGAAAACATAACTGCGAAGCTGTTTATGATTATATTCTAGTTAGACGTAGTATTAAGGAATTACTATACGAAGTATAATGCCTATCATTTGAACTTCGTATATAAGACATCGACATAATTGTATGAATGCTATTGTGATTATGTATGGGTATGGGTGAAGATTTCGTACTAGGAAATAATGTTTTACATTCGTTTAAAGGGAGTACATTCATAAAATTGTTTTGTGAATCGAAAGGGAAATCGCTAGGCTTATTGGTATTGGTATTCATTGAAAATCTTTGGATTACCAATATGTGTGTTTAGTATAACCGCTCATAACTTGTTTATGTATCTTGGTAAAACTATTCACAATGCCTGACTTATGTATCGGTATGACTTTTATTAGTGAAACCAATCTTAAGTAATCACCTGAGATGGTATGATTGATATTTGTAATTGGTGTGATCGACTCTAGTCATTGGGTAACCGATCCTAGTACTCGGTGGGACTAATCACAAGATGTGTAATCGATCCTTGTAGTTGGTTAACAAGTTTTAGTAATTGGTGTAACCGATCCTATAACTTGTGCAACCGATCACAAGTAAGTACCATAAATAAGTGGTAACCGATCCTGGTACTTAGTTAGACATTTTATGGAAACTAGTGTGACCGATCCTAGTAGCCACTTGGAGGTAGAACCGAACTTGTTTTTGGTAGAACCGTTAAACCCATGAATGGTGATTGAATGTTTTTGATCAATCACATAGTTCTTGGAAATCAGATGAACCAATTCTAAACTCGTTTGGAAGTGTGGCAAATCGGTTCCAAGATTGTAAATATGAAAGAGGATTTACAAAGTAAAGATGTCGACATACTTTGAACATGTGCAGTAATTCTTATCTATTATTGTTCAAATATATTCCTTAATAACTAAAGGAGAATACCGGATCGAAATAAATTGAGAATCTTTTAATTAAGGTTTTTAGTTTTATATGCTTTTAATTTCCAGCAATTAAATGCATATCTTTAGAAAATAATAATTGGTAATGTGCATTTACTAATTGGAGATTTTCTACTGAGATTTCGGTTAATATTTGGACAGAGCATTTTCAAAAATTATGAAAACCGATTTGGGCGTTGTTTATGGGTGAAAACTATTTGCGGTTTTGGTAATTTGGGGTGTGTGGATGAGAAATGAATCTAAACCCTAAATAAATGCTTTGCACGGAGTGCTTGTGATTTGAGAAATCAATCTGTACAACTCTGGCCTAAACCATGAAATGGCGTTCCAGACTTGTTTCGGTCACAAAGTGAAGGAGATGGGGTTGATCTTAGGGAGGGAAGCGAAGAAGGTGTTGAGATTGTGGAGGTGTTGGTTGTGTACGACTTGTATCGAAAAGCTGAACTGGCCTGCAGAATGTAAGCTATCAGTTCTTGTGTTGGGATACGATTGTATCAACACTTGGTTTTGTGTCTTGTCTTGTCTTTGGAAATGGGGAGGAGAACCTATTTATACAAGTCATTAATCCTAACCCACGTCTCTCATGAGAAGTGGAGGAAGTGGAGTTGTGTGTTAGTGTCACACGACCAGTCTTTCCCACTTCTCCCGTCATCACTAACCGTCCATGACTTCCTGACACGTTCTTGTGATGGCTCGTTGTGCGCCGCATTTGTAAACCTTGAGACCAATACCCCGGTAAATATCCCCCAGTTTGTGACACGTTTGATGTCTCGAATGTGTGGATCGTGGGACCACAGAAAGTAGCATGTGATGTTGGATTAAATAACTAAGTTATTTAGGAAGTCGATATTTATGAAATATCGTGTGTATTCTATGCAAGTAACGCATCGAATATATTCAGCATGTGTGAAGCATCGCCGTTTTAAGGCTTAACGGAGTAAGTCACAAATTAAGCGTCTTAAAATAGCATCACGTCCAGCCATCTTCGAGTGATCGTATGGAGGTTGTATGGGCAAACCACGCTTTGGCCGATCACTTCATGTGGAAGAGTGGTGTACGGTGATCGTGGTGATGCCTTGCTGGTAGCCTAGCTCCTGGCCAGGGCTGCCTAACCAAGCTGGTAAAGTTGGACGGACGGGATGATATGTGATGCTCATTTGCGGCCGTTGATGAAGTTTTAGTGTTTTGAAGAGGTGCGCAAGCATCACTTTTCAGCTTGGTCGAATCCAAGCATGGGAGACGTTTTTGACGGGACCGACCAGGGCATGCGTGTAGGCGGCTTGCTTAGGTGTACACGTCCGTACCTCACTTTGTCCCATGAAAATATGATCTAAACCACTCAATTTGTCCGGCAAAGAAGAGCGACTGAGATTTATTTTCGACAGAAATCCCATGCCGCAAAGGAGTTGAAGACCGCACGTCATGCCTACTTCGGGCGCGTGTTTCGAGACGTCCACCATGGTTGGCCTTGGTCGATCAGTCAGGCGTGTAGATGGGCCCATGGTGATCGTGTTGACATGCTCGGGACCCTTTGAATCTACATCTACACCCTCCATCTATGTTTGCGAAGATGCACGCTCGTGATCGATTAGCGACACATGTAATATGCCGCAAAACCTAATTAGGGTTTTGGATCGGTCGTGTGTACACGACTTCAACCTAATGGTTTGGCGAGGCTATGCTCCTCCTTTGGGGAGGCCGACCATGTGGGGCCCATATTGGGTCGGTGGTGAACATGGTGATACTGATCGACGGTCTTAGGCACGATCTAATCCATCCAAACATCTTTGGTGAAGTTGGATGGTCGTGATCAATTTGAGACCTTAGTGGAATTTCCTGCGACCCTTTAAGCATTACGCCGGCCATACTTTGGGCAGCCTCACGTTGCTCTATGGCTAGGTTAGGAGATGGTCGACCAGGTAGGTATATAGGGGGCCCGCCGGTATACAAGACAAGCTTGTCCGACCGGTCATGGGATAATCCACGCCTTCCAATCATGCTGGTGAAGTTGGACGACCGTGGCTGGTTTTGAGACTGCCGTTGGCGGTCTTGTGCGTACATGTTTTCCAAGTTTGCTCCACTTGGCCTAACCATCCTACTCTAGGCTGGTGTTCGGTGGTCGTTTGGGAGGCGTGGTATGCATTCGACCGACCAGGGCATAAACGGGCCCGCTGGTGGTCATTAAGGTGGTAGCCTGCTCCTGCTGAGGATCGTCTAGGCTGGTTAAATCATGCGGTCAACTTGCGTGGTCGTGATTGTTTCTGAGATTGATATGGGCAGTCCAGATTCAAATATGCTCAATCGGGCTAGTATAACACACCGAGAGATGTATGCTCAATCGGGCTAGTATAACACACCGAGAGATGTAGGCTCAATAGGGCTAGTATAACACACCGAGAGATGTAGCCTGTACGGGTATTTCGTGCATGCCTCACTATTAACACTTGGAGATTCATATTACCCTGCTGAGAGCAACACTCAGTCGTCATGCCGCACTAATAATGAGAAGTCTGTGGGAACATCACAGGAAATACAAGGCTAGTCATGCATTAATTAATAATGTATTTAATTCACAGAATACTGGGATTGTTGCCACATGCTCCATTCTAGGTGAATTAGTAAAGTGAAGAAGTATTCATCACTTATCAGTGGCTTTATCCTTTGCAGGATTTCAGCACATAAATTTGGTTTTACAATTTTAGCCCTAAACTAAAATCCACCATCAACATTAAGTCCCCTGCCTAGCTCATAATGGTTACACTATTATGGGGTAGGCATTAGATGGTGACAAATAAAGATAAAACTTTTGAAACAAAGTTATATGTTACCGGGGAGAGACGGGTCGTCTGTCCTTGGATAATGTCACGTTTAAGAGGCGTCCGGGCGAGCGTTCCTCTAGCATGATGTCGGTCTTGCACTGTTTCGATCGACCTTGTTATGGCTCGCCGGTCGAGAGCCTTCTCCGCTCGAACTTGGGGTTGTGCCTAATCGATGACCTGCTGTTGCGCTGCTTCTTTCGTGGGAGTACGCTAGGTGTGACGACGACCTTGGTGGGACCGGTTTCCTCCTTCGGGTATTTGAGCCAAGAGGGAATAGAACTTGTATGCTCCTTTTCCATAGAAAACCGTGCATGTAACCACGGACGGATGTGGACCCCACCATGTATATGCTTCAACCAAACGTCACCCCTGTTGAACTGTTTGATAGGCATGTGGGCCCGCCTACTTTCCTCAACCGTGGGACTCATCATGCGTCTGCTTGATCGAATGTGGGATTTTTGTGCCTGCTTCGGTTAAACGTGGGTCCAATGTGTGCCTGCTTTGGTCGTGGGACCCGATGTAAGCATGCTTGCTTCGAACATGGCAGATGTGCATGCTTCGATCAAACACGGGTCCACCGTGTACATGCTTCAAACGTCGGCCCTGTGCTTCGACCGAAACCGTCCTCTTTGTGTGCGCCTATTTCATTCGAATACCGGCCTTATGACCTTGATCAACACAGGCTTAGTGGACTCGACCAACAGGCCTTGTTTTGCGGCGTGGCCCAATACCGGCCTTGTTTGCCGGCGTGGCCTAATACCTTGCGACGTGGCCCAATACCAGCCTTGTGACCTTGATCGGCCTTGACCAATCCGGCTTTGGCGTGACCCACTACCGGCCTACTTGCGTGACGTGATATCAATATTGCTTGCGTGACGGGATATTAGCCTTGCGATCTCGACCAATCAAAGCCGCGGACTTGAGCAACACCGGCCTCGTTTGGCCCAATACCAGCCTTGCTTGCTTTGCCCGTACGGTTTATGTGCTTGCTCGAGTGTCATCCTTGCTACTTCGACCAAACACCGACCCAGCTAGCTTGACAAACACCGGCCTTGCCTGCTTCGCTCGAACGTGGGACCCACCGCGTGCTTGCTTTCCTCAAAAATGAACCTTGTGTGCTCAAATGTGAATTTAGGTCTGCAGAGAGCGTCGAAGCAGATTCTGAGCAAGCGAGGTCCGGAGAGCGTTAAGCGGCCACGGAGTGTACATCTAAGTGGGTCCGGAAAGAGCGTTGAAGTGTTGAAGCGACTTCTGCTGGAGAGAGCTGAAACGCCTTCTTTTGGAGAAAGAGCATTGAAGCGGCTTTTAGTGGAGGGAGCGTTGAAGCGGCTTCTTCTTCTGTTTGGTTTCCCCTTGCGAATTACATGCTTCTTGATTGACCATCTCTCTTATGCTGAAGAAGTTATTGACTGACGGCGAAGGAATTTCATGCTGAGCCTCAGTCCCCAAGCATGGTCTACGTGGCTCTATCTTGTATGCCCGATGGGTCTTTTGTACGTAGTGGTCGTTGATATGGTGAAGCTCTGGATGGAATCAATCGACAAGCAACAACGGTTCTTGGCGCGAGATGTGATCGAAGAGGCGGCGGGGAGGCGTGGTGGCAACTTGCACGAACTTGGCACCCTTCATACAATGGTAGAGATCGTCTCGTTATTAGAGGCAGAAGCTGGAACCGATGGCTTTCTTGATGTTTCTTCATGGAATAGAGAAGAGGGAGACAGTCCCCTACCCACGAGTATCCACTGAGCTTTCGACTTGATAGATGTTGTTACGCTGGGTTCATGAGGCCGTCTTTTCTCCTGCGTTGCGCTTCATAGATGTCCAGGAATATCACCGGCCTTTGACAATACGTCTGCACTCTTGAGTATATCCTCGTCTTTGGACATCTTGGAATGATAGCGTGCTTGCATCTCTTTAAATTCACCATCTTTGAGATGGGCAGTGCTAAGCGTCATACTCATTTGCCATTATCATCTTTGGATAGTGTCTTTGAGGAGTAGGGAATTTCCTTCATGCGAATGACTTAATTAATGATGAAGCTCTTGACATGGAGAATCTGTATGTACCTCTTAAGACTCAGGTGCAATCTCCTTTAGTAACACAACTACTTATTCTACGAGAGACGAAATTCTGAAAGCGTCTCTCATTGATGTTGCTGCCGTCGAGCCAGACATGGAATATCTTGGACGTTGTTTCATCATTGTGGCGATCGTGCATGCGGTACTAGAGTCGAGTTGACGCATGGTGTTTATGGGTGAAAACTACTCTGTTGAATTTGGTAATTTGGGGTGTGTGGATGAGGAATGAATCTAAACCCTAAACAAATGCCTCGCGCGGTGAGTGCTTGTAGATTCGGAAGTCAATCGTGCAAGTCCGGCCTAAACCAAGAAATGGCCGTTCTCGACTTGTTTCGGTCACAAAGTGAAGGAGATGGGGTTGATCTTAGGGAGGGAAGCGAAGAAGGTGTTGAGATTGTGAAGGTGTTGGCTATGAATGACTTGTAACAGAAAGATGAGCAGGCTTACGATTAATGAAAGCAGGCTATGGGTGTTGGAATACGTTTTGTATTAACACTTGTTTTATGTCTCGTCTCGACCTGTGATTTTGAAATAGGGCGGAGAACCTATTTATACAAGTCATTGAGCCTTATTCACGTCTCTCGTGGGAAGTGGAGGAAGTGGAGTGATGGAGTAGTAGAGTTGTGCGTCGGTGCCACACGACCAGTCTTGCCCACTTCTCATGTTCATCTCTAACCGTCCATGACTTCCTAACACGTTCTTGTGATGGCGCGTTGCACGCCGCACGCTGTTGTAAACCGCTTGAGACCAATACCCTGATATGTATCCCCCGGTTTGTGACATGATTGATGTCCGGAACGTGTGGATCGTGGATCCACGATAGGTAGCATGTAATCTTGAATTGAATGCTTGCGTTATTCGGGAAGTTGATACTTGTGAAGTATCGTGTGTATTTTATGCAGAGTCTTTGCATCATGGTGTGGTAAAGTGATGGGTGGTGACGCCTCACCGACCAATTAACTCTGACCCAGGGTTGTATAACCAAGTTTGGTGAAGTTGGACGGACGAGATGATCTTTGAGACACTCATCTGCGGCCGTTAATGAATTTAGGGTTTTGAAGAGGTGTGCGAGGCATCACTCTTGACTTAGTCGAAACCAGAGCATGGAATACAACTTTGGCCAGGCCGACCATACATGCGTGTAGACGGCATGATGGTGTAGGCGCCTATACTCCATTACCTCACGAAAGTATGATCTGGGTCACTCAATTCATCCGGTGAAGTTGAGTGGTCAAGATCGATTTGTGACAGAAAACCAGTGCCGCAAGAGCCGCACGTCACGCCCACTTCAGGTACACATTCCAAGACGACCAATCTTGGTCGGTCTTGGCCGATTGGCCTGATGTGAAGGTGGTAGGTTGGTGTTCACGCCTATACCTGAATATCCCATAAAAACGTGATCGAGCCATCCAAATCGTCCGGCGAAGTTGAGCGGTCGAGATCGGTTGTGGTTTGGGAGGTGTGACCATGCTAGTTTGGGCGTGCGTTTTGGATTAGCCGGGCATGATATGCCTTGGCCGATCGGGTGAGGGAATAGATGGGTCCACGGTGGTCATCTTTGGTATGACCAGGACCTGCTTAATCTAATCTTGGACCCTCCATTCGTCTTAGGAGAAGATGGACGCTCGTGATGCTCAAAACCCTAATTCTGGATTTCAAAGCCGTGCGTCACCCCTTGTTTGGGTGAACGAATTTGTTACGACCAAGCATGGTTGGTCTTGACCGGTTGGTCAAGTGTGTAGGCGAGCCCTTGGTGATTGTGTTGACATGCTCTGGGCCCTTTGAGTCTACATCTACACCCTCCATCTATACCTGCGAAGATGGATGGTTGAGACTGTTTTGCGACACATGTAATATGCCGCAAACCCTAATTTAGGGTTTTCCGTCCATATTTCTTGGTATGAACGTTTTTTGGCAAGCTAGGCCAATGGCCGACCATGCGGGGTCGGCAGTGGGTATTCCATACCTGCTTGGGGGTGATGGAATTGATCTGGGTCATCCAATCATGCTTGTGGAGTTGGATGACTGTGATCATACCCGGACTGATACGGTTAGTCTGGATGCTCAATCGGGCTAATATAACACACCGAGAGGGACTCAATCGGGCTAGTATAACACACCGAGAGTCAGCCTGTACGGGTATTTCGTACATGGTTTCATTATAATGCTTGGAGGTTCGTGTTGTTCGTAAGAGTAACACTCGGTCGTCATGCCGCTTGATAATGAGTATAGGAAATACAAGGCTAATTGCGCATTAATTAATAATGCTAGAAATTCACGGGGTATATGGGATTGTTGCTACATGCTCCAGCTTTGGATGAATTTCGTGTATTCATAGAATGGGATTGTTGCCACATGCTCCATTCTTGGTGAATTAAGTGAGGGAGTATCCAACACTTATTAATGGCTTTATCTTTTACAAGATGTCAGCGCATAATTTTCTGGTTTTTACAATTTTAACCTTAAATGAAAATCCACCATCAACATTAAGTCCCCTGCCTAGCACATAATGGTTACACTATTGTGGGGTAGGCATGAGATGG
Source organism: Papaver armeniacum (assembly GCA_023531295.1). Lineage (NCBI taxonomy): Eukaryota > Viridiplantae > Streptophyta > Magnoliopsida > Ranunculales > Papaveraceae > Papaver > Papaver armeniacum. The sequence continues at coordinate 25,587 of JAJJWW010009219.1, forward strand.
TGGAAAATTTTGTACATTGAAATGACCAAGCTAAGGTGAATGTATATTTAGGATAAGGCCGACATCGTCGGGCGTTGCCACGGAACCGGTTGGTCGATCGAAGTTGTGAAGGAAGTAGGACTTGATACGGTGAGTCGCTTTGGTTTCCCTTGTGTATATCCGAGCTTGGTCCCTTCCTTGGGTTAGGTGTACTCCCACACAGCTTTCCTCAGATGTATCTGATAAGCATCGTTGATTGTTATCCCGAATTGGTAGCCTTTATAGGTGGTAAGTAAAGACTTCTTTTCTCCTGGGATTCTTTCGACTTGCGAGATTATAAAGAATCATCTCACGCAGTCATTTATTCTATATCTCAGGTACTGCTCCCCGCACTTATTTGATCTCCTGATTAACTGTTCGATTGATTGATTGATGATTTTTCTTTTTATGTTCATAACCTCTTCTCCTTTGCAGTTTATCATGGAAGCGGTGGACGATCATTCTGTCGCTTCTCCAGAAAGAAGCTTCGAAGTTGACAAGCCCGAAACCCATGTGCATGAAGAAGTAATGGCTAAGATTGATCTTCCACTTCGTGAAGTCGGCCGTGCTATACAGGGGATGTCTATCCTGCACCTGCGTATTTCCAAGGGACGCATCTGTGCGCTTTCAGCTGCGATTGACATGGAGGAGCGGTAGGTTGCAAAGAGAGTTGCACGATGATACTTACTTGATATCGGGACCTTTCAATGTATGCTGATAGGCTCTCTCCGGGAAGTCGTGTCACGTTGGCAAGTTGCTGGTGCGGTACCGAACTGACCATCGAGTCCGAAGGCGTGTTGGAGATTCTTTCAGGTATCGAAACCGGTAGAGGACAGCTTTCTAGTATTGCTTTGTTTTCGTGCATCCAAGGGCGTCTCAGGATCATGTCGTAATTGGGGTGATCTTTGACTATGTAGAACTTTGCTTGTGTCGAGGCATCACCCAATTTGACTTCCAGATCAATATATCCGTATGCATCTCTGAGTTCTCCTTCTGAATCTTTAACCACAATTGGGTAACGAGTAGCTTCACCTTTGAAATCTTTGCCGCTCTCAAGGTATTGACAAGTAATGATGTTAAATTCGGAAGCCGTATCAATCAACGCGCTTATCGAACTCAGCATCTCTCAAGCGAGTGACAAGTTAGGAGTCCCAGTTTCCTTTGCTCGCGTCCTTCAGTTTGGGGTTCTTGGGCATACGGATACAAATGCCCTGCACGACACAACGTGGTTGAGGGCCGTAAATATGTCTTGACGCTGCCCTTTGGAGAAGTACAAGATTTCACACAAGTGCTCCATCATAGATTGTACAGTCTTGCGAATAGAATCCCCAGAAATCATGCAGTTCCTCATGGGGAGAGGGTCTCTATGAACACCTTCGTTTTCAAGTTGGAGTTCCCCTGTCTCTATTGTAGGATCATAATATCGCAATGTACAAGCTTCGCGGGATTAATAAACGACGGCGTCGCGAGGGAGTCGCAGAGAGTTAAGATAAACGACGCGATGAATAACGACCAACAAAACAAATGGAAGACATGAAACTGGCGAAGGTTAAGAAGTGTCGCGAGAATAAATATTTGTGCATTTGCGACACTTCGCGAGACATTCCGAAAATAAAGGATAGCTTATTTGTCATCCACTATGTATTACCCTATATAAAGGGCTAAATGAGTCTATTTGAAAGGGGAGAGATCTTTTTGAATTGTGAAGCAAGTCATTAGGAGAGAGAAAGTTTAAGAGCGCTTTAATTCCCAAGTGTAATTCTATTGTCTTTTGTGTAAACATTTCATGGAATCAATTAATAAATATTCTTGATCACATATCTTTTAATGGATTAGTCAAGCAAAAGCCGAGTGAGGGGTGTAGTGTGGGATTTCTGCAACTACATATGCGCTAGAAACAGGGACGATCATTGGAAAAGGAGAGAAGATCGCAATTAAAGTTTTTGAATCAGGAAAATGAGAAAGGAAAATCTTAAATCGGATGAAAAAGATATGGCATGCAACACAGACACAAGAGTAATGATTAGCGAATTTCATGAAAATATCAAAGGAAGAATACACAAACGGGATTTTGAAGGAAAGAAGATTACGGATAGAGAAATGGCATCACCTTTGAAGGATTGGGAAAAGCAAGAGATAACATTCACGGCGGGGGAAATATCCAAAGAAAATTTGGATCACACATCTCCACTGGTGATCACAATAAACGCGTATAAGGAAGGAGAGAAATCGGAGAACACGGTGAAAACATGGATGGTGAATGGAGTTTTAATCGATCAGGGAGTCTAGTGAACATCATGTTCTATCACGCTTACAAAAAGATGGGATATAAAGACGAAGATATGATTTTCGCGGCATACAATATTCAAGGTTTTGGTAATTCCATAACAAAAGTAAAAGGAGAGATAAAAATACGTATTCCGTTAGGAGGAATTGAAACACAGGTGACATTAAGTGTAGTGGATATGGAATCACCATACAACATATTACTAGGAAGACCATGGGTACATGCAATAAAAGTTGTGGCGTCAACGCTTCATCAATGTATCAAGTTTCCTACACCAGCTGGAATCGGCGAGATCAAAGGGGATTTGCCAAAGGAAGAATATATTATCAAAATGAAGTAAAGTGTTGCGAGGAACAAGTAAACAAGCGAAAGAATATATCAAAATACCGCAAAAAGATGGCGAAGGCAGCTAAGAAAGAAGAAGAATTCAGAGTTTACATGATAAGAGCAAAGGAAGGAAAAGGCATACTGGCGAGATCTCGGGAGAAGAAGATGATCTTGCGAGAGAACCAAAGGACCAACCCCTATGGGAGAACCGAAGGCCGATTACGTCGCGCGGAACAAACCAAAGAAGTGAATATTGGAACTAAGGAAAAACCCAAGATGCTAAAGATTGGAACTAACATGGAAGCGAGATGAAGAGAAAAGAAGCGTCGATCTGTTGCGAGATTATAAAGACATCTTCGCGTGGGATATGGATGAAATGCCTGGTATAGATCCGTCGATCGCTTTGTCACAAGTTAGAAATTGATAAAAATGTGAAGCCATTTAAACAAAGAATTAGAAAGATATGTGACATATCACCCTCAGATAGAAGAAGAAGCTGAGAAGATCTTTGGATGCGGGAATTATTAGACAAGCAAAATATCTGAATGGATAGCGAATATGGTTATAGTTCCAAAGAAGAACAAGGGAATACGGATTTGCATTGATTTCTTGATTTAAATAAAGCTTGCCCTAAAGACAGTTTTCCATTGCGGATATTCCACAACTAGTCGAATCGGGTAGGGAATGAAAGAGTATCATCTACGGACGGGTATAAAGGTTACAACCTTGATTCCTCTCGCCGAGGAAGATCAAGAGCATCTTGCTTTCTTCGCTCCAAGAGGATTATCTTGCTATACTAAAATGCCGTTTGGTCTGCGAAATCTTTGGAGCAACGTATCAAAGGATGGTGGAAGAGGTATTCGCGAGAATGGATACACAAAACACTAGAGGTATACGTAGATGACATCTTTGGTAAAAAGTAAGAAGGCGAGAGGATCACGTGCGAGACACGAAAGAAATTTTTGAGCGAGATGAGGCGTTTTAACATCAAAGTAAATCCGAGAAAAATGTACCTTCGGAGTTGCGTCGGGGAAGTTCTTGGGTTACATTATATCAAAGGAAGGAATACATGTTGACCGGAGAAAGTAAAAGCGATTCGCGATATGCCGACACTGCGGCGATAAAGGATGTTCAAAAATTTGAATGGGTTGTTAGCATCACTAGGAAGGTTCATCTCGCGGTCATCCGATAAGTGTAAACACTTTTTCGGCGTTACGAAAAAAGGATCGAAGTTTAAGTGGACGGACGAATGTGAAAAGGCTTTACAAGGGATCAAAGAACATTTAATGGATATATCCATTATGCGAAAGCGAGAACCGGAGAAGAATTATTAATATATCTCGCGACAACTTCGCATGCCTTAAGTGCGGTTTTCTGCGAACGGAATTGGAGTAGAAAAACCAATCTATTACATCAAGCAAAACTTTTAATGCCGCATGAGAAAGAAATTATTCGAAGATCGAAAAATTAATCCTAGCATTAGTTTATGCAACATTCAAGCTTCGCATATATTTTCAAGCACATACCATTAAGGTAGTCACAAAAATACCAATTGAGTCGGTGATGAAACATTCAAAAAGATCGGGAAGAGTTGAAAGATGGAATGCTCAAATAAGCCATTGTAAGCTCAAGTATGAGATATTATCCTCAACTAAGTCACGGGTTGTTGCGAGACTTTTTAGCGAAATTTCCTTTGGAAGAAGATGAAGCGATAGATGAAATGATGGATGTAGAAGAAGAGTATGGAGACCCAAAAGAGACCTAGCTGAACCAGACAGAGATGGGAAATATTAGTAGATGGATCATCAAATGGAGAAGGAAATGGAGTGGGAATTGTTATGATTTCACCGAGGAAGGCAATAAATTAGCTTTCTCTTTTAGATTGGAGTTTGAATCCACGAATAATGAAGCAGTATGAAGCTATAATACATGCTCTGCGACTTGCAATAGAAATAAAATTGGAGAATATAAGGATTACCGGTGATTCGCAACTAGCAATTCACCAGTAATGAGAGAAATACACTACAAATAATCCATCTTTGAAAAAGTATAAGAAGCATGTCGAAGAATTGTCGGCACTGAGATACCAAAAATAAAATGGAGGCACATATCAAGGAGAGATAATAGACTCATGAGACGCTTTTGCCTTTATATCAAGTATGATGACAGACCCATTGCGAGGAATATCAAAATACGAGACACTCTTGGCGCCATCAATTAATAAAGAGGAAGAACAAGAAGCGAGATATAATGATGGTAGAAGATGAAATGCAATGTCGCGAGGAAGGCTGGAGAGTAGAACTTCACGCGTACTTAATGAAGGGAGAGGTACCAAAAAATAGATTGGAGGCACACAAGTTAAAGAGCCGGGCAACAAATTATGAATTACGAGATGGCGTGTTTTATCGGCGATCCTTTGATGGGCCTTCGCCGATGTCTAACAAGGAAAGAAGGAGAAACCATATTGAAGATCTTTGCATAGTGGGGATGCCGGAAATCATAGCGGCGGGAGATCTTTGGCATACAAGGCAAAGACGCAAGGATATTATTGGCCGTATATGCATGAGGACGCAAAAACAATATCAAGACAGCTGCGAGGACTGTCAAAGACATGGGAAAAAGATACACGCGCCGGGGCGCTGTTAAATTCTTCCACAAGTGTGTGGCCTTTTGGAAAGTGGGGTTTAGATATTGTAGGACCATTTTACCGAGAACGGGACAAAAAAGGTACTTAATCGTAACCATGACGGACTATTTCACAAAATGGGCGAGAGGTGAAAGCGGTCCGGCATATTCGCGATAAGGATGTCTTTACTTTCATATTTGAAAATATTATATGCAGATTTGGGATTCCCGCACAATTGGTATCGACAATGGGAAGCAATTTGAAGGGCAAAATATAGAGTTCTTTGCTTAATGCATTTGAGATAAGATGTGGGAAATCAACTCCATTATATCCGCAAGCTAACGGCCAAGCGGAGGCAACAAACAAAACAATTGCCGATATCTTTTGAAGAAAAAGTTGGAAGGACACAAAAGGGGATGGTGCGAACAAGTACCCAATGCAGTATGGGCTTATAATACAACTAGAAGAGAAGCCACAGGAATGTCCCCTTTTTGCTTAACTTACGGAGTTGAAGCAGTACTCCCAACGAGAGTCGTGATTCCAACAACCAAAAAAGAGGTTTGGGAGAAAAATCTTAGCGCGAGACAACATTCTAATCAAGTTGGATGAATTGGAAGAAAAACGAGAAAAGGCATTGCGACACATGGAGAATTATCAGCGAAGACTGGCTAGAGAATATAATAAGCGTGTAAAAATACGTGAGTTCCAACCAGGAGATTTGGTGTTGCGAGAAACCCCAATATACCAACGTGAAAGTGGAGGCAAGTTGGCGAGAAAATGGGATGGACCTTATATCATCAAAGAGGTAGTTGGTACGGGCGTATAGATTGATGGATCTGAAGGAAATGATGTGGGACAAAAATTGGATAGACCATGGAGCAGATTATATCTAAAGAAATATTACCCATAAAAATGGGAGAGGAAAAATGAATTATGATGAAGTACTTCTACGCAAAATATTTGCGAAATTCAATAAAATGCGAGAGAAAATCCGCGAAGATCTCGCGATAAGAATAATAAAGAGTCATGAATGACTTAACAAAAATGAATGAACAAAAGAATGGGACGAACCTTTATGGCGTACACCTAGTTCGCGAATAACATTTCGTAAGAGGCAAATGTAAGACCTAAAGTGCGTCATATAAGGGGGTATCTCTCGACATGGCTCAGGGGAAAGGTTACACCGCTCCTGAAGCCTGAGTCATGAAAATTTGGGGCCCATAAAAGCCTACTCGGAAGAGGTACCTTGGATTCCCAACTATATATATAAGGTTATACCCTGGTTGGGCGGCCAGGGTCTCTTCTAAGGAGTCGAGTGTATGCTCAAGGCGCCGAGGTACGGTTGAGCCGAGTGCCCGGGATGGATGAACCTACCCTGGCCATTCTTGGCAAGTCTTGGCATATGTTGCACTCGCCTAGAAGAAAACTCCACTTAGGGTGCAGCCTTGTAACCATAAACCCTATAGGTATAAGGGATAAGAGGCTGCGAAAACAACTTGGTTGTTGTTAAGACAGGATGGGAGGAGCTAGTCTTGTATGGCCGATGTTTCGCCTCCTTGAAGGGGCAATAGGGAGATGATAAGGGCGACGCTCTCCATTAGGGGGAGTGTCAAAGCAGACGCAAATGTCATAAGGCTATGTTTTCGCAAGAGAATTTAGGCTTGTCATATTTGTACAATGATCTGAGAGGCAATAATACTAACGCGAGGGTAAGGCGAGATCAATGGGTCTTTACACAGTGTACGGACGTCTGCGATTTCGTCGCAAGGCGGCAATGTCATGGGGCTTTATGTTCGCAAGGATATCTAGGCCTGTCATATTGTCGCAACTAAAACATCTGAGAGGCAAAAATACTTGGAAAATGATAAGACAAGATCAATGGGTCTTTACATGCAAGTGTAAAGACGTCCTGTGATTTTGTCGCGATGAAAAGGTGGCGGGGAAGACCTCTAATTAGGGAGGTCTAACTTGGAAGACCACACAAAAATGATAAGGCAAGGTCAATGGGCCATTGCATGAAAATGTAAAGGCGGCCTGCGATCTTGTCGCAACAAGAAGAGATAAAATAAAGACTACAGAAATGATAAGGCGAGAAAAGTAGATTTCTCCATTCATGGAGATACTGCGACCTCGTCGCAATATAAAATTCAACATCGATGAAGAATACATTTCAAAACGATGATGGTGAGTAAAGATCATTTCGTAAAATTGAAGGTGAATAAACTTGCGAGATTATAGTCATAGTTAAGAAGAAGAAAATAAGAGAATTATTCAACAAGGGGTTTAATCTTTAAAAAAAAAAGAGCGATCGTGACAAAAGTTATAAAGCGATTAATTCTCTACATCAATTTTATCATCTTCACCAATAATTTTCTCGACTTCACCTTCACCGGTCAATGGATGTTCATCAGAAATATTTTGGCACCTTCATTCTCTTGGTGGTGGATTTTCATCGACAATTTTTGATCGGATCTTTGTTGATAACTTGGTATTAGCGATATCTTCGCCGCTTTCATAGTCATAATCACTATCGGGAGAATCGGGGACTTCATCATCACTTACTTCCAAAGGATCGACATGAATAGGATCAAGAGACTTCGACAGACAAAATATCATTCACAAGGACTTCCGCTTTAAGATGGAATTGATGACGGTGCCTTTTGACGATTTTTACTATCAATGTCCTTACAATCGGACATATAATCAAACCTTCGCTCTGCACGGTCGCGAGAACGAGCAAGAGGCGGCGAGCAGCCCGTTTTCCTTGCGAATTTTCGAATAATCGAGACTTGAGGGTGGAGATAGTGGAGCGAAGCTTTTTCTCGAGTCTGCGTAACAAATACACAAAATTAAAGAAAATTTTTATCGAATATTATCGGCACTCTCGGGATAATAAAGCATTCATGGAATAAATAAAAGAATTAAGATAGTCAAATAATTTGACTACCTTCCTTTTGAAAAGTAAGATCTTTGAATTAAAGCCGTGAAGTTATTCCCCAAACAGTCCATAGCATCATCAAATGAATCTCGGCTAAGCCTTTCAATCGTGATCGCAAGTTCTTTTCATTGGAAACAAGTATGGAATTTTGAGTCGCAAGAGTAGAGTTGGATTTTTCTAATTTGACACATCGTTCTTGGAATTGCTTCGCTTTTACACTCAAAGTTATTCTACCTTGAATAAGTTTATCTCTCTCGCGGTAATTTCTTCAAGTTGGTCTTTCAAAGTATGATTAGCTTGTTCTTGTTCTTCACATAATTTTTGACAAGCATCATCTGCTGCGAATAGTTCGCCACCTTATTCAACAAAGAACGTTTCTCTTGCGAAAGAGTTCGATTCTCATCGATAAAGTTTGCAACTCCAAATCAGATTTAGTCAAAGCATAAGAGAGGCGAGATAAATCATTACTTAACAAGTCTTGCTTTTTGCGATAAATCAAAATTCTCTTTCGACAAGTTATTTTTTTGATCATCTGCATAAGTATGAAGATTATCTAAGAGCTTATATTGCTCCATCCAAGCATCTCTCTCAACTCGAACTTCTTCAACAATGGACTCCGTCTGATATATCTCCATTATTCGTTTCTGGTTTAATGCTTGGAGGGCGAACAAGAATTTGAGTTGTAAAAAAAAAAACCTTTTAACTCCTCATTTTTTCTGGAAAGATTGTCACGATCTAGCGAGATGTTGTGAAATTTCTGATTTTCAAGGTGGAGACTATTGCACTTCGCGGTCATAACTTGGAGATCATCCTTCAACTTATTAATCTCTTGAACCAAAGATGCTTGCGAGACCTTATCAGAACCAAGGTGCTTGCTTAAAATCTCATGAGACGTTGGATTTGACGAGGATCGCGAGAAGTCTTTTTGGCATCATTCACGAGATCTGAAAAAAAGAACCTTAAAGGCCACATCTATCCCCTCCAAATTTTCTGCCGTTAGAGGAATTTGCTCAATCAAAGAAGACGAGTGATCCTTTGTCAAAGGAGCCTCGGGAGAAGAAGAGGTTTCGGGAAGAGAAGTGATTGGAGAAATAGAAGGGGCATTGATAATAGGAGGAGAAGGTGTAAGATTGTTTGTAGTAGGGCTATTATGAGGAACTTGGTCTATGAGGAGTTGAGGTATAGGAATGTTGCCGCGGGTAATGTTACCACAGGAAGGAGTACAGAACTATCTTGCGAAGATTTCGCAGGGAGACGAAGGTTTGAAAGAAGGAAATGGAACGTCGGGAGTAATAGGCTTGGGTTGGCGAAGAGTCTTTTAGGAGTTTTGTCAATATTTCCATCATCCTGCGAATAACAAATTAAATAAGAAACAGAGGCAACAATATATTGTTAATAAAAAACAAATGTTTCTTAAATACCTTGTCACTTTCATGAGGCTTTCTTTTTGTAGCCATAGATTTTGCTGCGAAAAGGGCTTTGGTTGCGTAAGGGATTCTTGTTGCGAAGTAGATTTGTGCGAGCCCAAAGAAAGAAGAGGGTCCTTCACGGTAAATTTAGTTACGGGTTGGTTCTTGCTAAACAATAATGGCGAAAGAGAACTACAAAGTCAATCATCTAGGTGTGATTTCAACAAGAAAAGCTAATCAATCACAAAATCAATCAGATATGGCAAGATTAACAAACCTGGATGCCATGAGAACAACAACTGGTAGGAAATAGCAAAAGTGGTGAAGAAGATGGTAAGAGAAAAAAGTAGGCAAACACTTGCAGAGAAGCGATGAAGAAGAAGAACACTTGCGGAGACGATGAAGAAGGCGAAAAAGAAAAGGAAAATTCTTCACAGGGGACGCTCCTATAAATAGACGAGGAAAAATATTATGGAATGGGATAACATCAAATGCGCCGGTAAAAGGGGTAAATATAGACACGTGTAAGCGGTCACTACTAAATCCAAGAAAACCGGGCAAAAGGAATTTGGTAGGATCCAAATATCGCACAACATATTTCCTAACAAGCGAGAAGAGCTTGCGAGATTGATTATTTTCGAAACTCATGAGGCAAGAAATGACACTTCATATACATATTACAAAGAAGCTCGAACTTCGCCAAAAGAATAGAGGCAAGTACGTACTTTTCAAGAAAAGTATTCTTTCGCTCGTTCCTTCGCCAATTAAAATCAAGGATTATTACAACAATGAATTTTTCCTTAAAATCGCTCTTCAAGCAATATTTCAGGAAAAAGAGGCAAGATGTAGGATCATAATATCGCAACGTACAAGGCTCGCGAGATTAATGAACAGCGGCGTCGCGAGGGAGTCGCAGAGAGTTAAGATAAGCACGCGATGAATAACGACCAACAAAACAAATGGAAGACATGAAACTTGGCGAAGGTTAAGAAGTGTCGCGAGAATAAATATTTGTGCATTTGCGACATTTCGCGAGACATTCCCGAAAATAAAGGATAGCTTATTTGTCATCCACTATGTATTACCCTATATAAAGGGCTAAATGAGTCTGTTGAAAAGGAGAGATCTTTTTGAATTGGGAAGCAAGTCATTAGGAGAGAGAAAGTTTAAGAGCGCTTTAATTCCCAAGTGTAATTCTATTGTCTTTGTGTAAACATTTCATGGAATCAATTAATAAATATTCTTGATCACATATCTTTTAATGGATTAGTCAAGCAAAAGCGAGTGAGGGGTGTAGTGTGGGATTTCCTGCTGACTAGTTCGTGAAGTGCCTGCTCCTCGACTTTCACGTGAATATTCAACGAACGACTCTGGTTCTTTCTAGTATGCTTATTTGGTGCGGTTGTTCTTTGAACGCTTGGCGACTTCATGGAGTTGGAGAGAACGTTTGAAAGCCCAGATTCTCTAACGGAGCGCGGTATATGGGTATCATCCCGTTGATGCACAACTCCACCAATTTTCGTTAGGTGACGTTGGTCGTGACAATCCAGCGCTTGGGTTCTCGAACCTTTTGACGAAGTCGTTAGGATGCTCGTTGTTCCGCGAAGAATTCTTCCTAGATACGAAAAGGTGATTTGTTCGGACACGAAGAAATACTTTACTGCAGAAAGCACCGACCATCTCGCTCCAATTGGATATCTTTGTTAGGCGCGATGTTGTTGTACCGGTGTACGCCCTCCCGTAAGTGATTTCGAGAATTCTTTCGGGTATGAGAACATGATTGTATTCATGTTCACCCAAGGATTCCAAGAATCGAGAGACGTGTTCACGAGCATTACCAGCACGTCGTAGAGGAGGCGGGGAGAGGTGTAACCTCTTGGAAGAGGAATTCGTTGTACATCTTGAGGGTACGGTGGCTGATGTTGGTGTACATCCGTTCGGTCCCCTTTTCCTCGATTTTGGAGAAGTCGTTCCAGATCCTCACGTGTATTGAAGTTGGAAGGTTGGTCCCTCTCCCTTTGGCGCTCAGGAGCAACACGAGTTTCTTCATTCGTGTGGATTCGAGTGGAAACGCCTGCTCCGGGTGTATTGAATGCATCTCTTGTCGACTCCAAGGGTTGTCGTGAATCTTTGCGGCAATCGTTCGGTCAAAGTTTTAAGGAAAGTGAGTACCTCTTTCGAGTTGCGGCCATATCCGTTTGAGTCTTAGCAAGAACTTCATGTTTCTCCATCAAGTCTGCAATGGTAATGACGGTGTCCCTCCTCTTGTGCCTCAGGCTCCTCGTCCCGATGAAGGAGTGAAAGTTGTTGCTCTGGTGACTACCGGGAGGTGTTACACTTGAGGTGATGCGGGTTTTGCGGCTGCTGAAAGCTCTGTTGATGGGAGGCGTTACACTTACTGGAACATTTCCTACTATCTTTGGTCTGATGGTAGAAGTGACGGCTCCACGAGATGTGTTGACCACGGTAGCTCCAGCGCCAGTACTTCGACACGGGATTGTTATCCACACCAGCTCCATCTAATTGATTCTTGACCAGGACCTTAATTCCACCATCTTGAAATAAATTGTTGATTGAATTGATTCTAAGATCTACCCTTTTGAAATTGATGAAATTGAATCGAATTTGAAGAAATTGACCTTACAACCGAGAGATTAACGTCCCACCGTGGTCGCCAATTGTTTATGGGTGAAAACTACTCCTGTAGAATTTGGTAATTTGGGGTGTGTGGATGAGGAATGAATCTAAACCCTAAAAAAATGCACTGCGCGGTGAGTGCTTGTAGATTCGGAAGTCAATCTGTGCAAGTCCGGCCTAAACCAAGAAATGGTCGTTCAGGACTTGTTTCGGTCACAAAGTGAAGGAGATGGGGTTGATCTTAGGGAGGGAAGCGAAGAAGGTGTTGAGATTGTGAAGGTGTTGGCTATGAATGACTTGTAAAGAAAGATGAGAGCAGGCTTACGATTAATGCAAGCGAGGCTCTGGGTGTTGGAATACGTTTTGTATTAACACTTGTTTTGTCTCGTCTCGACTGTGTTTTTGAAATAGGGCGGAGAACCTATTTATACAAGTCATTGAGCCTTATTCACGTCTCTCGTGGGAAGTGGAGGAAGTGGAGTGATGGAGTAGTGGAGTTGTGCGTCGGTGCCACACGACCGGTCTTGCCCACTTCTCATGTTCATCTCTAACCGTCCATGACTTCCTAACACGTTCTTGTGATGGCGCGTTGCACGCCGCACGCCGTAAACCGCATTGGACCAATACCCCGATATGTATCCCCCGTTTGTGACATGATTGATGTGCAGGACGTGTGGATCGTGGATCCACGATAGGTAGCATGTAATCTTGAATTGAATAATGCGTTATTCGGGAAGTTGATACTTGTGAAGTATCGTGTGTATTTTATGCGAGTCTTTGCATCATGGTGTGGTAAAGTGATGGGTGGTGACGCCTCACCGACCAATTAACTCCGACCTGGGGTTGTATAACCAAAAATTTGGTGAAGTTGGACGGACGAGATGATCTTTGAGACACTCATCTGCGGCCAGTTAATGAATTTAGGGTTTTGAAGAGGTGTGCGGGCATCACTCTTGACTTGGTGAAACCAAGCATGGAATGCAACTTTTGGCTGGGCCGACCATACATGCGTGTAGACGGCATGATGGTGTGGCGCCTATACCCCATTACCTCATGAAAGTATGATCGGGTCACTCAATTCATCGGTGAAGTTGAGTGGTCGAGATCGATTTGTAGGACAGAAAACCGGTCCGCAAGAGCCGCACGTCACGCCCACTTCTGTACACATTCCAAGACTCGACCAATCTTGGTCGGTCTTGGCCGATTGGCCCGATGTGAAGGTGGTAGGTTGGTGTTCACGCCTATACCCGAATATCCCATAAAAACGTGATCTAAGCCATCCAAATCGTCCGTGCCGGGTTGAGCGGTCGAGATCGGTTGTGGTTTGGGAGGTGTGACCACGCTAGTTTGGGCGTGCGTTTTGGATTAGCCGGGCATGATATGCCTTGGACGATCGGGTGAGGGAATAGATGGGTCCACGGTGGTCATCTTTGGTATGACAGGACACCGCTAATCTAATCTTGGACCCTCCATTCGTGCCAGAGAAGATGGACGTTCGTGATGCTCAAAACCCTAATTCTGGATTTCAAAGTTGTGCGTCACCCCTTGTTTGGGTGCACGAATTTGTTACGTCCAAGCATGGTTGGTCTTGACCGGTTGGTCAAGTGTGTAGGCGGAGCCCTTGGTGATTGTGTTGACATGCCTGGGCCCTTTGAGTCTACATCTACACCCTCCATCTATACTGCGAAGATGGATGGTTGAGGCTGTTTTTGCGACACATGTAATATGCCGCAAACCCTAATTTAGGGTTTTAAGTCCATATTGCTTGGTATGAACGTTTTTTGTCAAGCTAGGCTAATGTCCGGCCATGCGGGGTCGGCGGTGGGTATTCCATACACCTTTGGGGTGATGGAATTGATCTCGGGTCATCAATCATGCTTGTGGAGTTGGATGATTTGTGATCATACCCTTGACCCGATCTGGTGGTCTGGATGCTCAATCGGGCTAGTATAACACACCGAGAGGGGCTCAATCGGGCTAGTATAACACACCGAGAGTGGCTGTACGGGTATTTCGTACATGGTTTCATTATAATGCTTGGAGGTTCGTGTTGCTCAGTATGAGTAACACTCGGTCGTCATGCCGCAGACGATAATGAGTACGGAAATACAAGGCTGATTGCGCATTAATTAATAATGCTAGAAATTCACAGGTATATGGGATTGTTGCTACATGCTCCAACCTGGATGAATTTCGTGTATTCATCGAATGGGATTGTTGCCACATGCTCCATTCTTGGTGAATTAAGTGAGGGAGTATCCAACACTTATTAATGGCTTTATCTTTTACAAGATGTCAGCGCATAATTTTCTGGTTTTTACAATTTTAACCTTAAATGAAAATCCACCATCAACAGCAGGATGTTGTATCTCGGTGGTTTTCCTCCTACAGGAAACTGCTTACAAAAGGCTTAAGGTTGTATTGCCCGTTGGTGAAATATATGCTTCCACGAACATCGTGAGGCTCTTCATTCGACGTGCTTCTTTGTTTCTAGAGGCGAGTGCCATGGCAACCGAGCGTTTAGCAGCTTCACGGAGTTCAGAGGATGTCTGAAACCGCTGGTTTTTTAACAAAGCATGATTGACAGGTACCGCCCTATTGATGCGCAATTACACCTTGAGGTGTTGGCTCCAGTAGATCTGAAGATGTCCCGGGTCCGCTCTCGTCCGGGCTGACATAATAAGCGAACCCTTTGTGATGATTTGAAGATGACAATATTCGTTGAATCTTCAGAAACGCTTCCTGCTGTAGTGCGGTCCAGATTTAAACTTGCTCCTTTCTTGAGCAAGGGAGTGAATGAAGCAACGAGCTAGGCTAGACCAGGTATAAAACGTCGAATGTAGTTCATCTTGACCATGAAGCTTTGGATCTCCTTCACGGTTTGCGGCAGCGACATTGTGAGGATAACTTGAGTCTTGGATTTGATTGCATCATGCTCATACATTCTTATCTGGTTGTAGCCGCTACATCCATCCATGGAGGATAACATGCCGTGTCCACTGGTAGCATCTACCAACATGTCGATGTTAGGTAGAGGAAAATCGTCTTTGGGGCAGCATTCGTTCAAGTCTCTGGAATCCATGCAACACCTGATCTCGCGCCTGAATTGCCTCGGAGATTGTTTGACCGGCTTGGATCGGAGATTGTATGAATGCTTACACAAGGTCGAGCTGATTGAGATAGGCCTAAGAGATTCCTCATCGTCGATCTCATTAGTTGTGGAGTTGGTGCCATCTTGCAGCTGTCGTGGAGCATCTAGCACTTCTCCATGTGGATCGTCGTTGTTGTAGCATTCCGTTGGGCGGAGAGAAGAATTGAGATGCCTTGTCAGCAAGGATGCATCATGGGGCCTAGCCTTGGATGATGCAAGTCGGTCCTCCTCCTGGATTGACGCCCACGTGGGGAGTGGGATGTAATGAACATTGTCTGATCTTTCCCGCGGAGCTTCCCTCAGTTCGAACAGTTTCACTCCGCATATTGGTGCGTAAGGAGACAATGATGCAGGGATACGAACGACTTCTTTATTCAACATAGTCTTCAGGCATTGGTGATACATTGAAGGGACGATCCAATTGTCATGAAGCCATAGTCTCCCTAGTATCATATGATAGTCCGGCTCCTTCTCGATGACTTCGAATTTCACTTTCGACAGAACAGGCCCTACTGATAAATTCAGATTGACATACCCATATGTGCTGGTCTGCCGTACGATCTTGCATGGGCGAACCTTTGCTGTCCTGAGAGTCTTGAGAGTAATCACATTCGAAGACGCTCCCGTGTCGATGAGGGTCCTCTTGAACTCGAATCCTTGATGCGTGCGGTAACATGTAGGGCCGGTTGTGACCTTCCTCCGCCATCATGTCGACCTCTGTAAATGTAATATTATTCACAGATATTTCTGATGCGTTCGAGACTTCTGGGCGTGAAGGAGCCAGGTGCACGTCCAGGGATATATGGTTAATTGCATCAAACGTCTCCGCCCGCTGATTCTTCGAGAGGTGTAAAAGTTTGCATAAACTTTCCACTAGAGAAGACGCTTCCTGATCCACCGGCCTCTGGTTCATAGTGAAACTATTGACTTGAGGAGGATCGTTGTGAGGACCAGTCCTCAGTGTAGGAGTCCCCATGACAGGACCGCTCATAGATGTCATCTTGATGAGGAGATAGAGTATGCCGTCTATCGCTTATTTGATCAGGTCCATGTAGGCCCGCGCCGTTGAAGTACCTGCTGCGGGTGCGTTGAATACATTCTTTGTTGGCTCCAGGGGCTGTCGTGGATCTTGTGGCAATCGATCAATTAATGTCTTAAGAAAAGTGAGTACCTATTTCTGAGTTGTAGCCATATCCATTTGAGTCTTAGCAAGAACTTGCTGCCTCTCCATCAAGTCTGCGATGGTAATGGGAGATGGTCCTCCTCTTGTCCCTCCGGCTCCTCGTCCTGATAAAGGAATGGAAGTCGATACTTGTGAAGTCGATACTTGTGTATTCTATGCAGGTACTTCATCATGATGTGTTAAAGTGACGGGTGGTGATCACTATGACGCCTCACTGACCAATTAACTCCTGACCAGGGTTGTATAACCAAGCCGGTGAAGTTGGACGGACGAGATGATCTTTGAGACACTCATCTGCGACCGTTGATGGAATTAGGATTTTTTAAGAGGTGCGCAAGCATCACTCTTCAGCTTGGTCGAATCCAGGCTTGGGATACAATTTCGACAGGGCCGATCGTGCATGTGTGTAGACGACATGACGGTGTAGGCGCCCATATCTCATTGTCTCGTGAAAGTGTGATCTGGGCCACTCAATTTTTCCGACGAAGTTGAGTGGTCGAGATCAATTTGCAACAGAAATCTGGTGCCGCAAAAGCCGCGCATCATGCCAATTTTGGGCGCGCGTTCCAAGACGACCAAGCTTGGTCGGTCTTGGCCGATCAGCCCGGCGTGCATTCGGTGGGATGGTGTATATACCTGTACTTCATCATCCCATAGAAACGTGATCTAGGCTGTAGTTGCAGGAAATCCCACAATACACCCCTCACTAGAATTCACTCAACTAATCCATTTGAAGATGAATAACTATAGATTTTATTGATTATTTTCTTGAAATGTTTACCAAGAAAGATAGAACAGAGCTAAAGAAATTACAATCACTTTTAATTTTCTCTCTCTTAATGACTTGCTTAACAATTCAAAAGAACTCTCCTCTCCATCAGACTGACTCAACCCTTTAAATAGGGTAGTACACAGTGGATGACAGCTAAGCTGTCCTTTATTTTCGGGAATGCCTTGCGAAATATCGCAAGTGTACATATACCAACTCTCGCGACACTCCTAAATCTCGCTGAGTCTTCACATTCTTCTCATGTTCTGGCTGTCGTCATTCATTGCGTCATTTATTTTACTTCTCTGTGACTCCCTCGCGATATCGTTATTTACTAATCTCGCGAAGTATTGATGTCGCGATATTCTGATCCTACATCTTGCCTCTTCTCATGTCTTTTCTGCGAAGGAGAAAATGTCATGAGAATCAATATTTTAAAATGCCACAATTGCTCATCTTTATCTCGCGATTGTTCATTTTTATCTGTTTTATTCATGTACGGAATTTATTACAGGTGTTTCTTCTTCCACTCTTTTCTTGACACGTCTCTTTCAACCGTTTATTCTTGACCATTCACGTCCCATCTCGCATTAAATGCATTTGTTTTCTCGAGGATTCTCCTCTCTATATATAGTTTTCTTATCCTTCTCTTCTTCTCTTTTATTTTCCCTCTGCAACTTTTCTTCAACTTTCTTCCTCCGCAATTTGCGCTTCTGCTACTGTAAATCTTCCCTTTTTTCTTTCTCTCAATCTTCAATTCTCTATTCATTCCCATACTCTAATAATGGCTTCACTTGGTCGTACATATAAACCCCTTTTTGAGGAAACTCAAAAGAAATTTCAAGAGAAAGGTTTCATCTTATCGACCATTCCTGATCAAGAGTCTTCATCTATACTTTCTGCAAAATTATTTTATGATCATCAATGTAATGATCAGAAGATCATAGTCTCGCTAGGTCAAATCCTCGCAGGCCTTCCCATTCCTTTATACAATCCTGAGATGCCATTATTCTATGAAATTCTTGCTCATGAGAAATTCTCGCGAGCTATTTATCAATTGAGTGGCGACTGCATCCGTCTAATGGTTGAATTCGCCAACCGTGGCGCTGGTAAAGGATCTTTATACCCTGATGATGTCAAAGATCCTAGATTCGCAAATTTACAAATAGTCGCTGAGAAGTATACCGTAGAAAACTTCTTTGCGAATTATACGATAATAAATATGAGAAATGATAAATCTCATTTGGGGTGCTCGATTGAAGAGAAAAGATAACATTGATGATAAATTTGCTCATGCAAGACATTGGTGGCACTCGGGCAAAAATAATGTTCCTCGGCATTCCAAAGATGAAAAGTGGTGGGTTGTTCCTTTATTTCTGAGTGGACCCTATATCGCAGGTTCACATGTACTCCCTGCGAATCTCACAGACTATCATCCTTGGGAATTTAAATGGCCCGAAAAGGAAAAAGAGGTATACTTCCTATTTCAGATTTTCTTTTGCGATATTTCTTTCCTTTTATATTTACTAGATTTACAAAATCTTCAGATTACCAAATTGAAAAAGAGTTATAGTAGACGTCCAAAGCCGAGTACTCTGGCGATACTCCGATCGATCACGGATGAAGTAAGAAATACTTTCTTTTGTTATTTTTAACAATATTGTTGCCTCTGTTTCTTATCTTCATTCGTGTGCGAAGGTTATTGAAGAAATAGACATTCCTGAAGCTGCGAAAGTTAAGGGCAAGGATAAAATCACTCTTCGCAAGGATAAATCTTCTGCTCCATTTTCTAAAAAACGGAAAACCCATCCCTCTTCTCATTCTAGTTCCCAAACTAGCGAAAGCTCTGACGAGGATGAAAATGAGGTTGGTACTTCCTCTGCGAAGGAGAATCACTCGGTCGCTTCTACTATGGCGCAATTGTCTAGTGTTTTCTCCGATTCTATGCAAGGATTGGGAGATGATCATTTATCTGCTACTTGCGAAGCTCTCGCTAAAATTTGCGATGCCCCGCTGTTAGAGGATAATGAATCTTTTCGCGGAGTTTCCCGAACATTGACTTCCAGTTTCTTAAATGCTCTCAATGCTTTGGTATGTTCATATTTCTTTGCTTCTCTGTAACCTCGATTATAAGCTTTATCTTAACAATTTCTTTATTTTCCTTTATAGTCTGGGAGAGCTTCCTTTGTTGTTGCCTCAGATCTCGAGAAAAGACGCGACAATCTTGAAAAGAAAAATCTCCAACTCAAAGAGAAGATCCAAGAACTAGAAACTGAAGTTGCGACGTCTCGCAAGAAAGATAAAAAAATTCAACAGTTGGAAGTTGAGTCTACTTCGAAGAAGAATAAAATATCTACTCTTCAAAGTGCAAATCAACAACTTTATGGTATAAAATTTTTATTCTTCAAGTCGTCTTTATTTTGTCATCTGCTTTTTGATCCCTGATTTATTATTTTCGCAGAGACATATATAATCTTCGAAGAAGCCATTCTTCTCCATTCATTTCCCGAGCCCATGGATAATGATGTTCTTCTCACTCATCTCAACGAATCTTTAAGTAGTTCGTCAACAAAGTTGATTCCTTTCCATTAAATGAACTTCAAGCCAAATACCGTCTCTTAGAGATTGAGCATAGATCTAGTTTAGGTTTATCCAACCGATTTAAACAAATGTATCTTGATTCCCATAAGAAAACCAAAACTTTAAGGA
The DNA here is from genome assembly GCA_023531295.1 of Papaver armeniacum. Taxonomy (NCBI): domain Eukaryota; kingdom Viridiplantae; phylum Streptophyta; class Magnoliopsida; order Ranunculales; family Papaveraceae; genus Papaver; species Papaver armeniacum. The sequence goes on from JAJJWW010009219.1 coordinate 45,641, forward strand.
AGAAAATTAGTGGCCTTATAGATGACAAAGACCGCATTGCTAATAAAGGTGCACAGACATTAGAAAAATTTCAAAAATCTCTTCTTGAAGTACAAATTGAACGAGATGAATCTCTTCGTCAGAATGCCATACTTAATGAGCGAGAAGATCAAATTCGTTCGCTTCTCCTTATAAATAATGATGATGAATTCGCTTGGGCTGCGAAGGTTCTAGATAATGCCAGGAATAACTTAGGTGTTGATGTTAGCCTTCATGCCGAGCATCTTTGCCTTGGTTAAAGATATGATATCGACGAGAGAAGGTTGTTTATTATTCCTTTTACTTTATTACTCCTTTCTTCTGCGGTATTGGTATTAACTTATTGTCACTTGTTTTGCAGAAGCCGAGAGGAGATTTCAGACAAGGATTGAAGAACTTGGATCTGAAAAAGAGCAGCTCACAAATGGCCTTTCTCTCCGCGACATCAAATATTCCAAATTGAAGAAATAACTGCAAGCTACAGTAGCGAATTTTAATAACGATGTTCTTCGTTTTCGCAATCAAACTATTGAAACAGTTTGCAATGATCACCACATTCCTCTTAGTTCATATCCTTGTCTTCGCGATGATATTCCTGAAGATATGCCTTTCTCGGATGTCTCTGATAGTGAAGCTAGCGAAGAAGAAGAATGCAGCGAAAAGAATGATGGAATTGAAGAATCGACAAAGAAGAAGAATCCTCAAAGAAATAACTTCTTTTTCTTCTTTCGCTTCTTGTAATATCGTATATATACCCTTTTAATCTTCTATTTCTATAACCCCTCATTGTAAATTTCTTGGATTGCTAAATATGAATTCAATCTTTGTTTTCTTTACTTGCGCATATTAATCAAGCAATTCTTCTTTGTAATTCAACTGACCAGCATTATGAATACATAAATCTATCATGTGGAAATGAATAACAAGATTTTATCCTATTCATTCCCATACTTGCCTCGTTATTTATTTTCAAATGAGAGATTTGATCAATTATCTCGAGTAATGAAATTATTTATTATCTAACTTTATGAAGAAATATATTCGTTTCGCAAGCTTATTTGCTTCCTCAATTTTTTGTATGGCTATATCTTTATTTATGTTGAAGTTCATCATTGCGACAAGATCGCAGGACGTCTTCACAAATGAAGAAATATATTGATCTTGCCTTATCATTTCTTGTGTGGTCTTATTTTGCCTTCCTAATTAAAGGTCTTATTTCGCCACCCCTCGTTGCGACAAAATCGCAGGACGTCTTTACATTTTCATGTAATGACCCATTGACCTTGTCTTATCATTTCTTAAGTATTTTTGCCTCTGCAGGATATTTTATTTGCGACAATATGACAGGCTTAAATACTCTTGCGAATGTAAAATCCCATGACATTATAGTCTTCACGACGAAATCGCGGGACGTTTTTACATTTTCATGCAAAAACCCATTGATCTCGTCTTATCCTTGCGTTAGTATTATTGCCTCTACAGGATCATCGCACAAATATGACAAGCCTAAATTTCCTTGCGAAAATAAAGCCTCATGACATTTGCGTCTTTTGACACTTATCAGCTCCCTAATGGAGGGTGCCGCCCTTATCTTCTCCCTGGTTGCCCCTTCAAGGAGGCGTACATCGGCCATACAAGACTAGCTCCTCCCATCCGGTCTTAACAACAACTAGTTGTTTTCGCAACCTCTTATCCCTTATACCTATATGGTTTATGGTTACGAGACTGCACCCTAAGTGGAGTTTTCTTCGGGCCGAGTGCAGCATATACCAAGACTTGCCAAGAATGGCCGAGACACTTCAAATGCCCCAGGCACTCTTGGCTCAACCGTGTACCCCGGCGCCTTGAGCATACAGTGACTCCTTGGAAGAGACCCTCGGGCGTCCAACCAGGGTATAACCTTATATATATAGTTGGAAATCCAAGGTATCTCTCCAGGATAGGCTTTCATGGGCCCCAAATCTCCATGACTCAGGTTCCAGGAGCGGTATAACCTTTTCACTGAGCCATGTCAAGAGATACCCCCTTATATGACGCACTTTAGGTCTTACATTTGCATCTTGCGAAATATCATTCGCGAACTAGGGTGTACGCCATAAAGGTTCGTCCCATTCACTCATTCTTTCATTTTTGTTAATTCATTCAATCATTCATTTTGTTTGCGAAGCTATCGCACAATCTTACATTGTTTAATCATTTTTGTTTTTCAATTCTTCAATCAAATTGTCATACATTCTTGATGGCGAGATCCTCGCATATTTCTTCTTCAATTATTTTTTCTTCCTCTTACCCTTAACAAGCTTTTGTTATTGCTTTTTGATGATTATTCATTTCTTACACTTTTTGCTCCTGCTGCTCTCTGCCTCTGCACCATTCAAATCTCTTAATGATTCCTTTCCATCATAATTTTCAATTGTTTTCATGCACTTGTTTCGCAATGTATCTTCTCCTCTTACATCAATGGCATCCACCATCAATCTTTCTCTTCTTTGTTCATCTTTTGCATGTTGCTTCCAACCCTTTCTTTTTGCAGCTCTCTCTTCGCAACTCTCCACGTCGATCTCATAGCATTTTTGTCCTTAGTCCAATCTCCCTTTATAATTCCGACACCGCTAGGATGAGGAAATTTTATGCATTGATGATAAGTCGACGCTACGCCCAGAATTTCGTGCAACCATGGCCTTCCGATCAATGCATTATAAGGGGACTCCACATCGACTACACAGAACAAAATCCCCGTTGATAATCCTTGCAAGGGTATTCTCATATGAACTTCTCCTTTAGGCTTATTATTTGTGCCATTGAAACCATATATCTTATACGTCGAAGGTATCAATTCTTCATCCTTCCCCCATAGTCTTGTAAGTATGGTAGAAAAGAATATTCTTGAGCTCCCGTATCAATTAAGATTCTATTGATCGCCCGACAATTCTGCTTTCGTCGTCTTCGCCATCTACGGGTTTTGGATTAATTTCCAATTTTACAACCAATGGGTTGTCATGCGTCTCTCTTTGCCTTCGGGAATCTCTTCTGCAGTGAAAGAAATAATCTGCATTTGCCATTTTTTTAACTGCGATGTCTTCGCAATGTTCATCACTTCTTTATTATTAGCATCCCTTGCGAAAACCCTACTGAGAACATTATCATGAAAATCTTCAATTGTTCGGTAAGAATGTACAATGGAGTTGCAAAACAAATTTTAAGCTTTCGATCCAACTTCTATTACGAATGTTTCTTTCCCCTTTCTTTGAATTTGTTTGTGCATTTACGGTGGTGGTGGTAATGGCTGAACCTTCTCTTCACTTTTTAGAAAATGACTCGGCTTTCCTTGGTCAATCATTCGAGGATGATTCTTTTTATATTTGCGAGTCATTTGTTAAGTGTCCATGAAAGCGGTGGTAAGAACAGAACTCGTGACTTCTATCACTTGGTGGTGGCTCATTCCCCATGTTCCATGGCGCAGGTATGTTTTCCATCAAGAGTATAGCTTCCCATATTTTTTCAACACTAGTATTTAATGGTGGCATTTTGATTTCTTCCCATACTACTCTGTGACGTCGCTGCCCTCCATGATAATTCTGCCTTTGACTTCCATAAGTTTCTTGCGGATGATCAAGTCTTTGAATTTTGTTATTGCCGCCACGGTTGTAGTAGTTCCTTTCTCTCTCAAATTCTTCTTGATCACGGCTTCCCATGGCTACTATCTTTGGCTGTCCATCATCTATTATCCTTTCTTGTTGACCTTGCGAAGTGCTCGCCACCGTGTTTATCAGTTTGGGTAATAAACTTGCATTCGCAGCGTTTGAATTTGTATTCGCAACTGGGTATGATTCCATCTCGTTTTGCCTTTCCTCTAAAGCAATATATTCCTCTGAAGTTCTCGCAACTCGGTCATTGTAATTGTATTCTTAACTCTAAAGATTTGAATATATAACAAATTGGTTGCGAACATAGCGTTTATGAATGATAAAATGAGATATCTTTCATCCACTCGTCCAGCCATCTCGCTACACATCGTCTTCCATCTCACAGTTAAGTGTCTTAAACTTTCGCCAACTCTTTGTTTCAGCCCAAATACATCTTCAATCCTGGTCGCGAGGAGTTGTTACTTATATATGCCCCTAAGAATATAGCTTGTAAATGGTTGAATGACGTGATTGTGTTTCTTGGTAAACCCTCAAACCATTTCAGTGCTTCTCCTGTTAAACTTGATGCAAAATATTTGCATAATATGGCATCATGATTTTCCCATTGCAACATACATCTTACATACGCTTTGATATGTTGTATTGCACAAGTTGTTCCGTTAAAAATGCTGGTTAATGCGGGTAAATTGCACTTTGGAGGTATTCCTCCCAACTGCACCTCTAGTGTAAAGGGGGTTTTCGCAGCTTCTTCGATGGCCTCATCCAATTGTCTTCTTCCTCCTCCTCTTCTATTGTTCAACATTCCTCTCATCTCTGCCAACTCTCTTAATATTTTTCATTTACATCGGGGTTGAATTTATTGGTCTTTTTAGCTCGCCTCTCTCCTTACTGCGTTTATGTCTATCTTGATTTTCTTGTTGACATTTTCTTCTCTTCTTTCTCTGCGACTTTCTCCTCAATCTCGTTCACGAATTTGCACACCATTGTATCTATCATTTTCTCTTCTTGGTTGTCTATCAGCTCTCCTTTGTATTCTTTCATATTCTTCATTGATATTTCCATTGTTGCGATTTTGCTCGCGTCTTCTTTCTCGATTGTCATGATTGTTCTGCCGAATTGCTTCCTCCAATTCCCGTTCTTCCATTTCTACTCTTAACCTTTCCCTTTCGCAAGCTAGACGCGCTTGTTCAATATAATGCTTTTCGATGTCATCTTCAATCTCCTTTTGTTTCCTCTGTGTTTCTCTCCCATGCAATATTCTTCTTCCTTCTTCCTGATTTTCTTCATCAATTAAACCATTCTGCTGCCTATTTCCTTGATTTCCGTTATTTTGGACATTCTGTAAAATCTCAGGACGTGGAATACACACTATTTCCCTTCTTTCGCAACATCCTTCACCGAGATTTGGCCCTCTTTCTAGATTTTCTTCATTAACATTTTCTACAGGTAATATTCTCCTCATATCATCTCTAACCAGATCTGATCTTGATCTGGTATTACTTCTCGACCTCCTATTCTGTAACCTCATATTTTCCATTCTTAACTCATGGTTTTGCCTTGTTAAATTTGCGCGTTCTTCCGCTTCTAATCGCCTTTCTTCATGTATTGTTTGCCTCAACGTTTCTAATGCTACGATTTCTTCATTTCTATGAATTGTTTCTCCCATCTCTTCTTGATTTCTTTCCTCTTGTCCATTATTTATCAATTGTTGCACTTCCTCTCTTTCTTCCTCAGAATTTGATCTCCATGTATGCACACTCACCCTATCATAATCTATTACTCTATTCGGTCTTTGGTTGAATTGGTGGTTGAATTGGTGGTTGAATTTGACCTTCTTCTCTATCTCTTGCGTTTATTCTTGATGGTTCACCTACTTCATTTCTCCTTTCTCCAGCTAATCTTCCGCTTCTCCTTACAATTGTTGGTTGTTCTGATGCATTCCTTCTTCTAGCCATTTCTCAATTGTTGAAAATTATTCGAAATTTCTTTCTTATTACTCCTGATTCTTTCAATTCACCAGGTTGATCTTCTACTCAGTCCCTGTTTCTAGCGCATATGTAGTTGCAGGAAATCCCACAATACACCCCTCACTAGAATTCACTCAACTAATCCATTTGAAGATGAATAACTATAGATTTTATTGATTATTTTCTTGAAATGTTTACCAAGAAAGATAGAACAGAGCTAAAGAAATTACAATCACTTTTAATTTTCTCTCTCTTAATGACTTGCTTAACAATTCAAAAGAACTCTCCTCTCCATCAGACTGACTCAACCCTTTATATAGGGTAGTACACAGTGGATGACAGCTAAGCTGTCCTTTATTTTCGGGAATGCCTTGCGAAATATCGCAAGTGTACATATACCAACTCTCGCGACACTCCTAAATCTCATCTGAGTCTTTACATTCTTCTCATGTTCTGGCTGTCGTCATTCATTGCGTCATTTATTTTACTTCTCTGTGACTCCCTCGCGATATCGCTATTTACTAATCTCGCGAAGTATTGATGTCGCGATATTCTGATCCTACATAGGCCACTCAATTTGTCTGGTAAACTTGAGCGGTCGAGATCAGTTTGTGGTTGGGAAGTGTGACCACGCCTGGTTTGGACGGTTTGGCAAACTATGCCACCCTTTTGGGGAGACCGACCATGCGGGGCCCGTGTTGGGTCGGTAGTGGATATTCCAATACCTGCTTGGGGTCATGGATTTAATCTAAGCCATCCAATCATGCTGGTGAAGTTGGATGGTCGTGATCGTTTCTGAGACTGACATGGTCAGTTCAGGTTCAAATATGCTCAATCGGGCTAGTATAACACACCGAGAGTTGTAGCCTGTATGGGTATTTTGTACATGCTTCATTATTAATGCTTGGAGATTCGTGTTGCTCTGCTGAGAACAACACTCAGTCGTCATGCCGCACCGGTAATGAGTACAGGAAATACGAGGCTGGTCATGCATTAATTAATAATGATGTAAATTCACAGGGTATATGGGATTGTTGCTACATGCTCTAACCTGGATGAATTTTGTGTATTTAATTCACAGAATACTGGGATTGTTGCCACATGCTCTATTATAGATGAATTAGTAAAGTGAAGAAGTATTAATGGCTTTATCTTTTGCAAGATGTTAGCCCATAATTTTGGCTTTTACAATTTCAGCCCTTAAATGAAAATCCACTATCAACATTAAGTCCCCTGCCTAGCGCATAATGGTTACACTATTATGGGGTAGGCATAAGATGATGACAAGTTTGTATACAGAAATGACCAAGCTAAGGTGAATATACATTTACCGCATAGGTCGACATCGTCAGGTGTTGTCCCAGAACTGGTCGGTCCTGATTAGTATGGTGGAGGGAGCAGGACTTGATCTGGCGAGTCTCTTTGGGTTTCCTCCGTATTATCTGGACAGAGCTTGGCCCATTTCTTGGACTAGGAGCACTCCCCTTCGTTACACGGCAGCTTTCCTCAGATATATCCGATAAGCATCATTGATTGCTATCTTGAATCGGTAGCCTTTATAGGTGGCAAGTAGAGACTCATTTTCTCCTGGGATTATGCTGACTTGCTAGATTATAAAGAAAAATTCTAAGGATTCTTCTCATCACATAGTCGTTCCTTTTGTATCTCAGGTATTGCTTCGTACTCATCTGATCTTCTGATTGACCGATGATGATACACATATTTTTGTGTGCCCATAACTTCTTTTTATTTGCAGCCTATCATGGAAGCAGCGGGCGATGATTATTCTGTAACTTCTCCAGAAGAGAGTTCGAAGTTGACAAACCAGAGACTAATGCGCACGAGGAGGTAATGGCTAAAATTGATCTCCCACTTCGTGAAGTTGGTCGTGTTATACAGGGGATGTCTGTTCTGCACCTGCGTATCACCAGGGGACGCGTATGTGCCCTTTCAGCTGCGATCGACATGGAAGAACGGTGGAGGCATGAGGAAGCGTTGCGAGCACCAATAAGCGCAAGGGCAGAAAGATTTGCAGCGCGGTTAAAGAGGCGGAGAGTAGAGCATAAACGGCCTCCGGATGAAGATGGGCGTGATTATCCAATCCAGGACGGTGTAATAATCCTTGATTCTGACACAGACGGACCTGAGTGTTCGAAGGCAATCAGCGCAAACCCTAATGTTGCTGTGGGCTTTGAGGAAGACTTGGAAGTTGTTCCTGCCGATGATGTTAGGACGGAGAACGTTGTTGCGGAAACATCTGAAGCGGAAGCTGAGGCTCTGAAGGGAGAAGCGGTAGCAGGTGATGGCGTTGAATCAGGACCCAGCAGTGGTGCAGGCGCGGTTATTCTTCTTGACGGCTAAACCTCTTTGCTTCTTTTTCTCTTTTCAAGTGTATTCCCGTAATTTTTTGAACCTCTTTCTTGTACTCAGTGGCGGCTGAGTTCAAGATCTTTTCTTCTGTTTGCTTACCATTGAATAAAGGTTTATGTCATAACCCCTCGTTAAGATTGCATCTGTATGTGCTCCTGACGTGAGATTTCCTTGGTCTTGCTGGGGCAGATGGCTCAAATCACTTTCTTTTTGTGCACACATTCTATTTCCTTCTTCCCATGAGATGTTTGCTTAGGGTTTCCTTCCTTGCTCTAGTGGGTCGATTTAGGCTGACTCAGGACTTTGTGTTTTTAGGGGTAGAGAGGTTCTCAGATGGAAATAACGCTTCAATTAAATTGAAAATTGAAAACCCTAACTATGAATGCAAGTATTGCAATCATTTTCTAGAGGAATTACAAATATGACATGAAATTGTAAAAGGAAACACGCTGGAGGAAATAGCACAGCGTTTTAAAGTGTGGAGGACGCTGGAAAGTGGTAGCACATCGTCTCAAGTTCGGTAGGGTTTGAGCCATTGTGAGTGAATTGTTATGCCTTCTAGTTTATCAGCGTTGATGAGCTTGCAGTATCCGCCTAGGATAACATCTGCTACTAGGTACGGTTCATCTTCTCTTTCGGTGGGTGAGTCAGGTGGAGTGGTCATTTTCACCGTCATGCTCCCAACCTTGAATGCAGTCGTCTTCGTCACCAGATCTCCAATTCCAAATGGGTTTGGGCGTGCAGATACCCGAACCTTGGCCTTATCGTCTTTGACCAAGACAGCCTCTACGCTCTTGATAAAACGTTTGAAGGGGCCGGCTTCCCATTCACATCTCTTAGCCGGGGTTGGTTTGTTGGTTGGAGCCAGTCCCAGGACTTATCAGAGTGAGGAGTGATTGGTTGCAAGAAGGGTTGTGTGATGAGACTTACTTGAGCTCGGAACCTCTTAATGTATGCTGATGGGCTCTCTCTAGGAAGTTGTGTCACATTGGAAAGCTGCAGGTGCGGCAACGGATATCCTTCAGGTCCAGATGGCTTGTTAGAGATCCTTTCAGGTGTCGTAACCGGTAGAGGGCAAACTCCCAGTGTTGTCTGTAGTAGCAGGATTTCCCACACTACACCCCTTACTCGATTTTGCCTAATTAATCCATTAGAAGATGAAAGATCAAGAACAGTTATTGATTGAATTCATGAAGTGTTTACACAGGAAAATAGAATTACACTTAGAAGTTAAAACACTCTTAAACTTTCTCTCTCCTAATGACTTGCCTAACAATTCTCCAAAGATCCCCCTCTTTACAGACTTACTCGACCCTTTATATAGGGTAATACATAGTGGGTGACAGCTAAGCTATCCTTTATTTTCGGGAATGTCTCGCGAAGTGTCGCCAGTGTACAACTATTCAATCTCGCGACACTTCTTAACCCTCGCCAGGTTCCATGTCTTTCAGCTATTTTGTGTGTCGTTATTTCCCATTGCGTCATTTATTTTAGTTTCCTGCGACTCCCTCGCGGTACCGTCGTTTATTAATCCCGTGAGTCTTGTACGTTGCGATATTATGATCCTACATCTTGCCTCTTTTTCCTTAAATATTGCTTGAAGAGCGATCTTTAAGGAAAAATCTGTTGTGGTAGCAATCTTTGATTTTGGTTGATGAAGGAACGAGCAGAAGAATACTGGACTTGAAAAGTACGTACTTGCCTCTATTCTTTTGCGAAGTTCCGAAGCTTCTTTGAGATATATATGAAGTATCGTCTCCCATCACTCCTCATACTACTCCTGCGAGAGGAGGAGTATCATAAAAGTTTTTATAATATTCTTGCCGCGACTGCTTATCTTTATCCGTTTCAGTTTTGTACTTTTACACGGATTTTGATTATTAATGTCTTTTCTCGACACGTCTCTTTCAACCGCTTATTCTTGACCATTCATGTCTCTTCGCATTAAATGACCTCGTTTTCTCGAGGATCTTTTTCCCTATATATAGTTTTCTTTTCCCCTCTTTTTCATTCTTTAGTTTCTCTCTGCAACCTTTCTTTGACTCTCTCCTTCCGCAATTTACGCTCCCGCTTACGCAAATCTTTTCTTCATCCTTTCTAGTGTCTTTGATCTTAATCTCCAATCTTCCACCCATTCCCATACCGATAAATGGCTTCCATCAGTCGTGCATACAAAACTTCTTTTGAAGAAGTTCAACAGAAGTTGCTCGAGAAGGGTTTTACTCTGTCAACCATTCCTGATCAAGAACCTTCTTCCATTCTTTCTGCAAAACTTTTCTCTGATCATCAATGTGATGATCAAAAGATTATAGTCTCGCTCGGTCAGCTTCTCGCGGGACTTCCTATTCCCTTCTTTATGTTTTGCTCGGTTGAAGAACTCGAAACCGAAAAAGACATTTCATGAAAGAATCTCTCCCTTCGCGAGAATAGATATTCCAGATTGAAGAAACAATTTCTAACAACAGTGGAGAATTTTAACAATGATCTTTGTTCGTTTTTCGCAATGGAGGCATGGAGTATGTTTGTAAGGATCACAATATCCCTCTCGCATTCATATCCCTGTCTCCTTGAAAAGGTTCCGAGAATGCTGTCTCGGACGTTTCGATAGCGAGGTTGGCGAAGAAGAAGGTTCGGCGATGAGAATAATCAGACTGAAGAATCAGATGAAGAAGAAGAATCGCTACAGAAATAACTCTTTTTGTTTTCTTTTTCTGCTTGTAATATCTGTACATTTCTGTATCCTTATTATAGTGTATTTCTTGGATTTTTCCTTGTGATATAATCGGCTAACATTATTGATGTATAACTCTTTCATCAGAAGATGAATAACAATATTTCACTTTCCCCATTCCCATACTTGCCTCTGTTATTTAGCGTCGGATGAAAGAACTTATTTGTCATCATTGTTTTTAAAATGTATCGTTGCGACAATGTCGCCTCATGCTTTTGGTTGTCTTCACTTTATTTTTTCTTGTTGCGACAAGGTCGCAAGCCGCCTTTACATTTTCATGCAATGGCCCATTGACCTTGCCTTATCATTTATGTGTGGTCTTCCAAGTCAGACCTCCCTAATTAGAGGTCCTCCCCTGCCACCTTTTATCGCGACAAAATCGCAGGACGTCTTTACACTTGTATGTAAGGACCCCTTGATCTTGCCTTATCATTTTCCAAGTATTTTTACCTCTGCAGGATGTTTTAGTTGCGACAATATGACAGGCCTAAATATCCTTGCGAACATAAAGCCCCATGACATTGCCGTCTTGCGACGAAATCGCAGGACGTCCGTACACTTTCGTGTAAAGACCCATTGATCTCGCCTTACCCTCGCGTTAGTATTATTGCCTCTGCAGGATCATTGCACAAATATGACAAGCCTAAGTCTCCTTGCGAAAACAAAGCCTCATGACATTTGCGTCTGTTTTGACACCCCCCCCTAATGGAGAGCGTCGCCCTTATCATCTCCCCGGTTGCCCCTTCAAGGAGGCGAAACATCGGCCATACAAGACTAGCTCCTCCCATCCGGTCTTAACAACAACCAGTTGTTTTTCGCAGCCTCTTATCCCTTATACCTATATGGTTTATGGTTACGAGACTGCACCCTAAGTGGAGTTTTCTTCGGGCGAGTGCAACGCATGCCAAGACTTGCCAAGAATGGCCAGGGTAGGTTCATCCATCCCGGGCACTCTGGCTCAACCGTGTACCCCGGCGCCTTGAGCATACACTGACTCCTAAGAAGAGACCCTCGGTCGCCCAACCAGGGTATAACCTACATATATAGTTGGGAATCCAAGGTACCTCTTCCGGATAGGCTTTCATGGGCCCCAAATTTCCATGACTCAGGCTTAGGGGAGCGGTGTAACCTTCCCCCTGAGCCATGTCGAGAGATACCCCCATTATGACGCACTTTAGGTCTTACATTTGCCTCTTACGAAATGTTATTCGCGAACTAGGGTGTACGCCATAAAAGTTCGTCCCATTCTTTTACTTATTCATATTTGTTAAATCATTCAATCATTCATGTTTCATTATTTGCTGATTCTTGTTTGCAAAGTATTCGCACAATTCTGTATTTTCATTTTTCTTTCTTAATTGAATTCCCATATACTCTTGGCTGCGAGATTCTCGCACATCATTACTTCAATTGCTACTTTTTCTCATGTTTTTGTTGATTATTCACTTCTTATGCCTTTTACTCCTCATATCCTTTGCTTCTTTATTGCCATAATATTCGCCTGTCTCTAGGCACTCACCTCGCGAGGTATGTTCAGTCCTTACTTCTATGGCATCCACCATCAATTTTTCTTTTCTCTGCTCATCTCTCACATGTTGTTTCCAACCTTTTCTTTTGGCATTCCTTTCTTGTGACTTTCTACATCTACTTCATGACATTGTTGCGACTCCTTCCAATTTCCCTGTATAATACCAATGCCATTTGGATGTGGGAATTTAATACATTGATGATATGTTGACGCAACTCCCAAGATTTCATGAAGCCATGGCCTCCCAATCAGCGCATTGTATGGAGATTCCACGTCAACCACACAGAATAAAATATCAGTTGATAATCCTTGTAGAGGTATCCTCATATGAACCTCTCCCTTTGGTTTGTTTGCAGTGCCATTAAAGCCATATATTTTGTATGTAGAGGGGATCAAATCCTCATCTTTTCCTCCCATCGTCTTGTAAGTATGGTAGAAGAGAATATTCACCGAACTTCCGGTGTCGATTAAGATTCGGTTGATCGCCCAGCAAGCTTCTGCCTCATCATCTTCTCCATCAACTGGTTTCGGGTTAATCTCTAGTTTCACAACCAACGGGCTATCATGTGTTTCTCTTCCTTTTGGCACTTCATCTGCAGAGAAAGAAATAGTCTTGATTTGCCACTTTTCTAAGCTCGCGTCGTTCTCGCCCGGGCTCATTATTTCTTTATCATCAGCATCTCTCGCAAAGACTCTACTGAGCACATTGTCATGAAAATCTTCGATTGTGCGATAAGAGTGGACGATAGAGTTGCAATTCAAATTTTTGGCTTTCGTTCCGATTTCTATCACAAATGTTTCCTTTCCTTTCGCTGACACTGTTCGTGCATTTAAAGTGGTGGTGGTAATGTCGGCCTTTTTCTTCTCCTTTTAGAAAGTGATTCAATTTCCCTTGATCAATCATTCTGAGAATAATTCTCTTTACGTTTCTGCAGTCGTTTGTTTGATGTCCATGGAAGCGATGGTAAGAACAAAACTCATGACTTCTGTCGCCTGGTGGTGGTTCCATCCCCGCGTTCCAAGGTGCTGGTACTTCTTCCATCACGAGTATAGCCTCCCAGATCTTTTCCACACTAGCATTCAGTGGAGGCATCCTAATTGGTTCCCACACTATTCTGCGGCTTCGCTGCCCTCCATGGTTATATTGCCTTCGTCCACCATAAGTTTCTTGCACATTGTCTAGCCTCTGAATCTTATTATTGCTGTTACGGTTATAGTAGTTCCTTTCTTGTTCAAATTCCTCCTGGTCATGGCTTCCCATAGCTACTATCTTCAGCTGTCTCTCATCAGCCTTACCTCGCTTGCTTTGCCCTTGCGAAGTGCTCGCCATTTGTATTGATGAACTGAGGTAACAAGCTTGCGTTCGCAGCATTCGAGTTTGTGTTCATGATGGATAAGAATTCATTTCATTCTGTCTTTCTTCTAAGGTGATATATTCTTCTTGTAATTCTCGCAGTTCTGCCATCGTGATTGTATTTTTGACTCTAAAAATTTGAATGTATAACAAGTTAGTCGCGAAGAGAGCATTCACAAATGAGAGGATGAGATATCTCTCCTCAACCCGTCCTGCCATTTCGCTACACATGGTTCTCCATCTTATTGTCAATCGCCTTAAGCTCTCGCCAACCCTTTGTTTCAACCCGAATACATCTTCAATGCCAGTCGTGAAGAGTTGTTACTTATGTATGCTCCCAGGAATGTGGCTTGTAAATGGTTAAATGATGTGATTGTGTTCCTTGGTAGACTTTCAAACCACTTTAGTGCTTCTCCTATTAAGCTTGACGCGAAATATTTGCACAATATGGCATCATGATTTTCCCATTGTAACATACATCTCATATAAGCCTTAATATGTTGTATCGCACAGGTTGTTCCATCAAAGATGTTGGTTAACGCGGGTAGATTGCACTTAGGAGGTATTCCTCCCATCTGTACTTCTAGCGTGAAGGGATTCTTCGCGGCTTCTGCAATGGCTTCGTCTAACTGTCTCCTTCCTCCTTCCCTTCTATTATTCAGTAATCCTCTCATTTCAGCCAGCTCTCTTAAAATTTGTTCATTTGCCTCAGAATTTGATTCTCTGGTCTTTTAGCTCTGCTTCTCTCCTTCTTCGCTCGTGCCTATTTTGACCTTCTGCTCGTTATTTTCTCCTCTTCTTTCCTCGCGACGCTCTTCTTCGTTTCTTTCGTCAATTCGCACGCCATTATATCGGTTGTTCTCTCTTCTTGGTTGCCTCTCGGCTCTCATCATCTCGCACCCTCTCATATTCTTCATTAATATTTCTATTGGTACGATTTTGTTCCCTTCTTCTCTCGCGGTTGTCATGGTTATTCTGCCGGATTGCTTCTTCCATCTCTTGATTTTCTATTTCTGCTCTCATTCTTTCTCTTTCGCGAGCTAGTCGCGCTTGTTCAATGTAGTGTCTCTCAATGTCATCTTCGATTTCTCGGTTCCTTCTCAATTCTTCTCTCCCATGCAAGATTGTTCTCCCTTCAAAGAATTTGGGTCATTCAATTCTTGGAGTTGCATGTTTCCTTGATTTTCCCTATTCGTTCATTTTGAAGATTTTGGGTGAGGAATATAACGATCTTCTATTTCTTCTCTTCTCTCGCCATGCTCTATATTCGGATTTTGTGTTTCTTCATCGGTGCTTTCTGTTGGTAAAACTCTCCTTCTTTCTTCTCCATTCGATCTTGAACTTGATCTCACGCTACTTCTAGATCTCCTATTTTGCAACCTCATATTTTCCATCCTCAATTCATGATTCTCTTGTCTTGTCAAGTTTGCTCGTTCCTCTGCCTCTAGCCGTCTCTCCTCATGTATTGTTTGCCTCAATCTTTCTAATGCTGTGATTTCTTCGTTACCTAGAGTCATTTCTCCATTCATTTCTTGCTCTCCTCCTCCTTGTCCATTGTTTACCAACTGCTGCTCCTCTTCTCTCTCGTCTTCAGAATCAGATCTCCAAGTATGTACACTTACTCTATCATAATCCTCAACCGCGTTTGCTACTGGAGAGTTCGGTGGCTGATTTTGATCTTCTCCATCATTTCTCCTATTCATCCTTGATGATTCTCCTGTTTCATTCCTCCTTTCTCCAATGCCAAGTCTCCCACTTCTTCTTACAACCGTTGATTGCCCTTGTAGATTTCTTCTTCTGGCCATTTTTCTTTTTCAATGAATTCTTGAGGATCTTCTCCAAATCTTTTTTCTGTTAATCCAAATTCCTTCCAATTTCTACGTCAATCTCTGCACAGTCCCTGTTTCTAGCGCATATGTAGTAGCGGGATTTCCCACACTACACCCCTTACTCGATTTTGCCTAATTAATCCATTAGAAGATGAAAGATCAAGAACATTTATTGATTGAATTCATGAAGTGTTTTCACAAGAAAATAGAATTACACTTAGAAGTTAAAACACTCTTAAACTTTTCTCTCCTAATGACTTGCCTAACAATTCTCCAAAGATCCCTCTTTACGAGACTTACTCGACCCTTTATATAGTTGTCTTGTTGTCGTGTACCCAAGAGCGTCCTAGTATCATGTCGTAATTCGGATGCTCTCTGACTATGTAGAACTTTGCTTGTGTCGAGGCATCTCCCAATTTTACTTCAAGATCGATGTATCCATATGCATCTCTGAGTTCTCCTTCTGGAGTCTTAATCACAATTGGGTTGCGAGTAGCCTCCTGTTTTGAAATCTTTGCTGCTTTTAAGGTCTGGAGAGTGATGATGTTGAATTTAGAGGCCGTATCGATCAATGTGTTATCGAACTCGATATCCTTCAAACGGGCAACGGTTAAGAGTCCCCAATTTCCCTTGCTTGCATCTTCTAGCAAGGATTGAGGTTTCGAGACCGCTTCCTCTTCCAGATACAAGCGTTTGCCTGAGACAACATGGTTGAGGGCTGCAAATATGTCCTGACGCTGTGCTTTGGAGAAGTACAAGATCTTGCATAAATGTTCCATCATAGATTGTACAGTCTTGCGAACGGAATCCCCAGAAATCATGCAGTTCCTGATAGGAAGAGGGTCTCTACGAACACCTTCGTTTCCAAGCTGGAGTTCTCCTTTCTCTATCTTTTCTCTGAAGATTTTTTTCAGCCTGTTGCAGTCTTTGGTTGGATGGTGAACGAACCTATGGTAGCGACAGTACTTAGGATCCGCCATATCTTTCTCAGTTGGTGGACGTCTGATAGGAGGCAGCTTGATGGAATCGTCTTGAATCCACGCCTCCAAGAGTTCCACTACTTCATTCATGGGGAACGGGACACATGTATCTTCGGTATCTTGTGCAGGAGTCTTGCCCGCTCCCTTTTGAGAAGAAGTCATGTGTGCTGGAGCCGCACGCTTGGGTTGTTGTTCATTCTTTGAAGCTTTCCTTTTTCCTCCTTCGCCTACCATGCTCACAGAAGGACCACTGTTGTATTGTTTGTTTGTGAGGCGCCTGCTTCCTCGACTCTCACGTGGATCTTCATTTCGAACAACCCTGGTTCTCTCTAGCAACGCTGGGGCGGTTGTGGCTGACCGTTTGGCAGCTTCATGGAGTTCGGAGAATGTCTGAAAGCCCAGATTTTCTAGTAAAGCGCGGTATATGGGTATCATCCCGTTGATGCACAGCTCCACCAACTGGCGTTCAATGATGTTCGGATCATGACAATCTAGTGCTTGAGTTCTGAACCTCTTAACGAAGTCGTTCGGATGCTCGTTGTTCCACTGAGAGACTCTCCTAGATCTGAAAAGGTGATCTGCTCGGATACGAAGAAATACTTCCTGTAGAAAGCACCGACCATCTCGCCCAAATTGGATACGATGTTGGGTGCGATGTTGTTGTACCAGATGTACGCCCTTCCCGTAAGTGATTTCTAGAACTCTTTCAGGCGGAGAACATGATTGTATTCATGCTCCCCCAAGGATTCCAAAAATCGAGAGATGTGTTCACGAGCGTTACCGGTACCATCGTAGAGGGAAAACTGAGGCGAGGTGTATCCTATTGGAAGAGGGATTCGTTGCATATCTTGAGGGTACGGCGGCTGATGTTGGTGTGCATCCATCAGATTTCCTTTGCCTCGGTTTTGGAGAAGTCGTTCCAGGTCCTCACGTGTGATGAAGTTGGATGGCTGGTCCCTTTCTCTTGGGCGTTAAGGAGCAACACAAGCTTCTTCACTCATGTGGATCCGAGTAGAAACGCCTTCTCCTGGTGTATTGAAGGCATCCCTTGCTGGCTCCAAGGGTTGCCGTGAATCTTGTGGCAATCGTTCAGTTAAAGTTTTAAGGAAAGTGAGTACCTCTTTCTGAGTTGCAGCCATATTCGTTTGAGTCTTAGCAAGAATTTCCTGCTTCTCCATCAAGTCTGCAATGGTAATAGACGGTGGTCCTCCTCTTGTGCCTCCGGCTCCTCGTCCTGATAAAGGAGTGAAAGTTGTTGCTCTGGTGACCTTTGGAGGCGTTACACTTGAGGATATGCCGGGATTTGCGGCTGCTCTGGCTCTAGTGATGGGAGGCGTTACACCCACTGGAATGTCTCCTGCTCCGCTAGCGTTGGTGATAGGAGTAACGGCTCCACGAGATGTATTGACCACTATAGCTCTACTAACGGGTACATCGATACCGGGAGTGTTATCCGTACTAGCTCTATCAGGACTGATTGCTGATCCAAACCTAAGTTCTACCATCTTGAAATGAAATGCTGATTGAATTGATTCTAAGATCTACCCTTTTGAAATTGATAAAATTGGATCGGATTTCGAAGAAATTGACTTTACAACCGAGAGATTAACCTCATTTGTGGTCGCCAATTGTTTATGGGTGAAAACTATCTCTGTCGGTTTTGGTAATTTGGGATGTGTGGATGAGAAATGAGTCTAAACCTTAAACAAATACACTACATGGGAGTGCTTGTAGATTCGAGAAATCAATCTGTGCAAATCCGGCCTAAACCAAGAAATGACCGTTCCAGACTTATTTCGGTCACAAAGTGAAGGAGATGGGGTTGATCTTAGGGAGGGAAGCGAAGAAGGTGTTGAGATTGTGAAGGTGTTGGCTATGTATGACTTGTATCGAAAGCTGAAGCGGCTTGCGGGATGTAAGCTATCGGTTCGGTGTTTGAATATGATGGTATCAACACTTGCCTCTGTTGTCTGGACTTATTCTGTTGTTTGGAAATAGGGAGGAGAACCTATTTATACAAGTCATTTGAGCCTTATTCACGTCTCTCATGGGAATTGGAGGAAGTGGAGTGATGGAGTAGTGGAGTTGTGTGTTAGTGTTACACGACCAGTCTTGCCCACTTCTCCTGTCATCTCTAACCGTCCATGACTTACTGACACGTTCTTGTGATGGCGCATTGCACGCTGCATGCTGTTAACCGCTAGACCAATACCCCAGTATGTATCCCCCAGTTTGTGACATGATTGATGTCTCGAGTGTGTGGATCGTGGGACCCACAGAAAGTAGCATGTAATGCTAGATTAAATAACTAAGTTATTTAGGAATTCGATACTTGTGAAGTATCGTGTGTATTCTATGCAGGTACTGCATCATGATGTGGTAAAGTGACGGGTGGTGATCACTATGACGCCTCACAGACCAATTAACTCCTGACCAGGGTTGTATAACCAAGCCGGTGAAGTTGGACGGACGAGATGATCTTTGAGACACTCATCTGCGACCGTTGATGTAATTAGGATTTTTGAAGAGGTGCGCAAGCATCACTCTTCAGCTTGGTCGAATCCAGGCTTGGGATACATTTTGACAGGGCCGATCGTGCATGTGTGTAGACGACATGACGGTGTAGGCGCCCATATCTCATTGTCTCGTGAAAGTGTGATCTGGGCCACTCAATTTGTCCGATGAAGTTGAGTGGTCGAGATCAATTTGCAACAGAAATCTGGCGTCGCAAAAGCCGCGCATCATGCCAATTTTGGGCGCGCGTTCCAAGACGACCAAGCTTGGTCGGTCTTGGCCGATCAGCCCGGCGTGCATTCGGTGGGATGGTGTATATACATGTACTTCATCGTCCCATAGAAACGTGATCTAGGCCATTCAATTTGTCTGGTAAACTTGAGCGGTCGAGATCAGTTTGTAGTTGGGAAGTGTGACCACGCCTAGTTTGGGCGTGCGAATCGATTGTACAGCCAAGTTTGGCCTTGGCCGATCGGGTGTGGAGATAGGTGGGCCCACAGTGATCGTTTTGATACTTAACGGACCTGCTTAGTCTAATCCTGGACCCTTCATTCGTGCTGGAGAAAATGGACGCTCGTGATCGCGACACAAACCCTAATTAGGTTTTGCCGGCCGTGTGTCATACCCAGTTTGGGGCGCGCGAATCAAGACGACCAACCATAGTTGGTCCTGACCGATCAGTCAGGTATGTAGGCGGGCCCACGGTGTTTGTGTTGACATGTTCTGGGCTCTTTGAATCTACATCTACACCCTCCATCTATGCCTGCGAAGATGGATGGTTGAGACTGTTTTGCGATACATGTAATGTGCCGCAAACCCTAATTTAGGGTTTTTTGTCCATACAGCTCTTGTTTGGACGGTTTGGCAAACTATGCCACCCTTTTGGGGAGACCGACCATGCGGGGCCCGTGTTGGGTCGGTAGTGGATATTCCAATACCTGCTTGGGGTCATGGATTCAATCTAAGCCATCCAATCATCTTTGGTGAAGTTGGATGGTCGTGATCGTTTACGAGGCCCGACATGGTCGGTTCGGGTTCAAATATGCTCAATCGGGCTAGTATAACACACCGAGAGTTGTAGCATGTATGGGTATTTCGTACATGCTTCATTATTAATGCTTGGAGATTCGTGTTGCTCTGCTGAGAACAACACTCGGTCATCATGCCGCACCGGTAATGAGTACAGGAAATACAAGGTTGGTCATGCATTAATTAATAATGTTGTAAATTCACAGGGTATATGGGATTGTTGCTACATGCTCCAACCTGGATGAATTTTGTGTATTTAATTCACAGAATACTGGGACTGTTGCCACATGCTCTATTCTAGGTGAATTAGTAAAGTGAAGAAGTATTAATGGCTTTATCTTTTGCAAGATGTTAGCCCATAATTTTGGCTTTTACAATTTCAGCCCTTAAATGAAAATCCACCATCAACACTTGGTTTAGGCCAGGATTGTACAGATTGAACTCTCGAATCAAAAGTACTCATGTGCAGTACATTGTTTAGAGTTTAGATTCGTTTCTCACCCACATACACTCAAAATTACCAAAATCAACAGAATTGGTTTTCACCCTCAAACACACATGATCATCTTTGACTTTCGTCAAGAATAATGATGAATGTAGTTAAAGCAAAAATCTTTCCAACACATATTTCGAGAAAGATATAAGCGAGTTAAATTCAGCTCGAAATATCAAATGTGTATAATATTAAAGTCTATATAGCTATACGACTTAGTCTCAATAGAAGGTAAATAGAATAGACTTCTGAGTGATAGAAGAGTTCAAGTCTCCACATACCTTTTGTTGATGAAGTTCCTCCAAGCTCCCCTTAGTAGATCTTCGTCTTCAATCGATGAACGCCGTGAAGTCTAAAGCTCAACTACACATTCTATCCTAATCCGAGACATAGCTATAAGTAGACTAGAAATCAAGACTTATAGTTTTGACACCTAAACTTGACAAACAAGCTTGAGATAGAAACGCTTGCGAGTTCGACCGAGCAGTGCTCTAACAACCCCACTCACTCTCCACATACATTCATGGATTTTAGAGTCAAAAACTAGGAATAGAAAAATATAGTTTGCATATATATTATGGTCAAGAGTTAAAGAAAAGTATGTACTACATCAGATTGTGTTCGTTGTTTTCGTTATTATTCCAATGTGTGTTAACGATGAAAGGAACCGTTGCATATTCAGAGACGTGTGGATATGAAACCATTACAACATATGTAGGAAGGAAGAACGTCTTAAGGAAAAATTCTAACTCGTCTCGATTCAAATAAGATTTGTTTAAATAATTAAAAAAAATTCTTCTCTTTCTATTCTTCTTTTTTTCTTATTTTGATTTATGGTAACCAACTATATTACGGGAAATGTAATACATAGATTAAACCGTTATCACAAGAAGTTGTAACAAATAGGTGGATATAATATACGATTTGTATAATTATCGAAGAATCAGTAGATAAAACCCAACAATAACTCATTTTTAACCGATAAAAAATAATAATGAATGTCCATAACCAAACCCTTGATCATTATAGATTCTTGAGTGGCATTCCACATATTTGCGCCTATCATACTAATAAGATGAAGATACACCAAGTTACTGTAGATTGTGCGGTGCTCTTCGGTTTCACAACTCTCTTCCTTCTTCATTTATGTTGATTTTTTTTTGAAGCATGAAGATAAATAAAACAGACATAAATCACTATTACACATGGGTATCTGGCACACATAGAGACAATTAATAGAATTTGGTTAAGAAAATGTGGGATTACATGGTCTCAGATTGTTGTTGAAAGATTTCTCGCTTAGATTCCGTCTATTGCATAATTTTCTATACCATCTGCTACTTGAATCCCTTCTATATAGTTGTGATGTATATCGCACTGAGGGATTTGTCGCATTCTTTGTTTTATTTCGTCAATTATTCCAGAGATATACCACGGAGTTTTAGCTGACGATTTTATAAAGCGCATGAGATTTTCTGAGTCAGTCTCAAATAGAACTCTTGGCCATTGTCTCTCCGTTGCCGTCGTGGTTGCAATGAATGTTGCCCACGCTTCGGTTGTTAGCGCAGTAGTTATTCCTGAAGGTTGTGCATAAGCCATCACAGTTCGTGCTTTCAAATCCCTGCAAATGAAACCTGCTCCTGCCATTCCTGGGTGACTCCTAGCATCACCATTAGTGTTGATTTTTATCCACTCCGATTATGTTTTAGACCATCCTACTGATATAGTTGTTGTTATTCTGATATTGGTTGATGCAATTCTGGAGGGTGATTCTCCAGGGAGAACTGCGGGTGATATCTTTTTTACCCACTCAAATTCTTGTTGTTGTGTCAAAGATCTTCCAGTATGTCTTCTGGAGGAGTATGGCATTGTTTGAAAATGAGTTTATTTCTGGTCCTCCAACGATTCCATAATAGGAAACATTATGTCGTGATTGAAGATATAGGGGCAGATTCTTGCAGAATTTGCAAAATGGTTGTTTGAGGAGTTAATGTGGTTGCCAAGTTGCGAGCGGTGGGCTGATTTGATGAAAAGAGATTGAAGAGGTTGTTCCAGGTAGTTACTGAAACTGGACAACAAATAAGCAAGTGTTATGTTTAGGTTCGACGTTGTACCTGGGGCAAATATTGGAGTTTGTGAACCTGATGTGATGTAAGATAGACAAGGTTGCATGACCTTCGTTGATATCTTTCCACAAGAAAAACTTTATTTTTGGTGGACATAGTAAGGTCCACATAAACTTGGTGACTGGGAGGGGGTTGATTTGTGATTGGTTATCCTGTTGGATTAGACAATTGTATCCGGACACAGTGGTGTAATTTCCAGATTTAGCTTGCGGCCGGATGATTCTTTCCAGAGGCCTATCTAGGGGAAGGTGGATGTTTATGATATGCTGGAAAATTATGCTGATTTATTTTTGTTGTTTCTTTTTGTACAAAAATTGTTTTGCCTTTTCTCCATAGTTAAAAGACAAAAGTTTTAGTTTTAGTTTGAACTTTCAATATAACCTCCAGTCCACAATTCTTTGTTAATTACGTTAGTCAAGCATACATAGAGATCTATCACGAAATCGCACATTAATTTTGTACCTCTCCATTTGTCTTTATTCCCACTCTGATTTTTTACTCTAGTTTCCACCTCATGCGTCAAGCTTACTAGTTTTAAGCAATGGATATTTTTGAATCTCGGTATAGAATACCATATTGTGATTATGCTTTGTCGTTGTTGACAGTTTTAAGGCTTTGTAAAGTAACACTATCCTAATGTCGAACTAAAATCAATCTCATGACCTTGAATATTCGTTCAGTTGAAAAATGATTGAGTGAGCTGATTAAGACATAAAAGTATAACAAACTCTGCAAATTAGCTAAAATAAACTCTGACGATAATTGTCAACAAAAAACGCTATGAATTGCCAGCCCTTTAGTCTTTTTCTAATGTCATCCGTGTTTCAAAGACATAGATCGATTTTTAAAAATTAGGTCTTAATTTTGAAAAAGTGTTCTTAAACTTTTTTTTTAGGCCAACGTAATAGGACCGCAATCTCATGCGAGTGTGTAAAGATTGGGCTTGATTTGAGCACTCTAGTTTCTTCAATGTAACAACATCCGAGGCATGACCCGACCAATTAAGGCTAAGAATGCATCGCCAGTATAAGGGATGAGATGACGGGTAAACACATCCCAAAAGGGCGGACCAGATGACCCAACCCAAAGTCAAACTATGAGCTGTTTAACTGCAGCAACTTAAATATACGTTACTGGAGATGAAACTATCGCGGTTGCTGGCACAAGACTTGCCCTACAATGGATCCTCGTTAAAGGATTTAGATTGTACGCATTTCTATTTACCAGGCTCGAAGAGCCTAGTATTGGTATTTATTGTCATTCCATCCCTGTCTTAGGATTGGGTAATTTGTGCGCCTGATGCCTTCTTTGGATGTGGTAGCCGTTTCTCAGGCTCCCTCTCCGAAATGGAATCATATCCATCACCTGTCCCCACCATAGTAGATGTCACACCCGCAAATGCACCTTGCAAATTTCTGGCACAAATGTAACCAGACAGCAGTGTAGTTCAGTGAATCAAGCTTCACCTACGATTACTTCAGCCTTATAAATTTGCACCAATGCAAACAGCAGGTACACCACTCTGCAACGGAAGTCTTTCAGCCTTCTTTTCCTTCTCTTTTCTTCTCAAAGGCTTACCATAAAGCATTCCAACATTGCCATACATTCACTAATACAATCATCCAACCACGAACACTTAGAACATGACACAATTAACCCATTTTATTGCATCAAAGAGAAGATATACTAAACTTGCCCACTTAGGGACTTACACAGACTTGTTCCTCTTGAACCAAACTTTTTGCTTACCAAAACTCTCTCAATTTGAGTCTCACAATCTCGTATGTAAGCCTACTGAATTCCTATGCCTTCACATTATTTATACAGCAGCTACAATGGCCAACAATCGTGCACAACACTTTCACACGCATGGGACAGCCATCTTTCCCATAGGACAGTTCCATGACTACCAATAACTGTGCCAACTGGCCAGTTTCTTCTATAACTCGAGCCAGACTTCAACACATGTTCTCAAGCAGTTATAAACAATCCCTCATAATTAAAAACTCCTTCTATAATTGTCCTTCATTGTATCACACTTTTGGCACGCTTGTAAGACAATGACCAACTCATAACCGTCACCTGAGCCATAATGCATCATTTTTGCGCATTACTGAATTTGGCCTACCTTCAATAATCAACCAACATGACCCTGTAATCTTCTTGGCCTAAGCCAATGTACGGACAACATTGCGCTACAAACATCTCGGCCATTTTCTTAGCTCACTCTGGTTATTCATGCATCATATGCTTCACTTATCTAACTTGCTCGACAATAGCAATACCTACACTTGCATTACTATCTTGTCGCAACTGTCCAAGCTTTGTCCATCCTTGAACTAATGCATAAGCCAACTGTAACACCCCGTGTTTTTAGCATGGCGCATGCGCAAAGATGCGACATGGCCTGTAATGAAGCTTCATTCAAAGCTTACGTTTCTTAGTAAAGAGAATATTGGCCTAGTGACAATATTTCACAACAATTGTGCAAAACTCCAGAGCGAGCTGGCAGAACGAGTGTTGCGCAATCATTGTGAAATACGCCAGAACGAGTGTTGTGCAATCATAGTGCAATATCCAGAATGAGTGTTGCACAATCATTGTGCATTACAGAACAGAAATTCCAAGGGGCATCAATATTGAAGTAAGCACCTCAAAAATGGTACTTGGTGAATGTCAATCCTCTCTCATTTCCTAAGTTGTAGAAATATCAAGTAAACATATATAGGGAGGGGTAGTTGGTTGAAGGTGAATATGCGGACCATGCACCAAGTAAGCTTCATAGCTTAGCCGAAAGAGTATAAATGATGTGTAAGCCTCATTTACAGCTGCGTAGCCTTGCTAATAGGGCATTTGATGCTTAGGAATCACTATGCCATGTCGCGGACTCGATAATGCGCAACCTTTGTGCATTTTGACGGAACGGCCTATACGGACTAGGCCATTACTATTATTGCTAGGCCACGGCCTTACAAACGAGTTGGATTAAGTTTATGTCCCTTCGAAGATGAACTATGGTCTGTGCTTGATCCCTTTAGAGTACGGAAGGGTACGTAGGAAGCCGCAATGAGTTGCAGCATTGCCGGTCCAGCACTTTGTCGCTCATATCATCTAATTGCGAGATGATTGCGGCGTACTGGATTCTCATATCATCTAGCTCGGTAGATCGACGCAAGAGTTGATTGTGTGCAAACTTGATGAGGCAAGTTGTATTCCATTCCTTGGGTGCTCATACTTCTTATCAAGGCGTTCGACGTAGGCATGTACCAATGGCGCATTGGGCAAGGCCTGGAAAGTAAGCTACATCAATATGCAAGTTAGCGGAGCTTGCATAAGCTTAAGTGAAGTACGGCAAGAGCCTGATTGATGCACCCTTGGCACGAGCAAGACAATCGCATGCTCTCAGTAATGCCTAAGCTAAGTGAAGAGGGGTATTAGGCCTGAAATGGCCTATGCGTAAGTTCAAGGCATGTTTTATGCCTACAATGGACTCGGAAACCATTGATGCATGTAAGGTGCATCGTACATAGCCTTCAAGACTGTAAACCCTTCGCAGAACAAGGGTAAGTTGGAAAGGTGTGGAAGCTAAGTTAGTTGCATCATACTCTAGGGGAATGCTTGTAAGGGAAAATGAACGTGCATTTGCTTAGCTTTAAGACCCGGTTTGTTGCATCATCATGGAGCATCAGGGAAGTTATGGCATACGCGCCCAGGCGTAAATTTCCGGTCCTTCACACCAGCACTCGGCCTATTTTATACTCTGGCATCATCCTTGAGTTTGGGCCAACTTTATTCCATGGATATGCCTCAATGCTAACATCGCATGTTACATTTTTCAACTTGGTCTTGTCTTGCCTTTCCTCAATGAAGCTTCATTGTGTCGGCCAATAAGCTTCATTACTTGGCCAATGTCCTTACAATGTAGCGACATCTGTGCGCTCCACTGGCCCTACAGGGTTCCATTATCTTAGCGCTTAACAGTCTATGTAGTGTAGCGTCATCTTGGCCGTTCATTGACTAGGACATCTATGTTGTAATCCTCCATCTTGGTCGTTCACTAGCCTAACCGGTCATAGACCTCCCCTACCTAATTCGTTCAAAGCCCTCGTTGAACGCGGCCCAGTATAATCATTATACTTGTCTTAAATCTTCATCGCATTCATTCTCAGAAACCACTCTGAAATTCAGCAATCTTTGTTGGCTTTTTGCAAAACGTCCTTATTCAACTTTTATGCCTTAGCATCAACACCACTTAGCTTTACTACTTTGTTATTGACCTCTTACATTTGATCTTTATCTCGACATAGTGCACTTCGCTTCAACTGCTACTCAAATCATGCATCAATGCCCAATTGCAAACTTGAAATTCGTCTTAGCCAATTCCTCCAAATTAGGCCTGAATTCCATTTGAATTATTTACGCCTAAGTGTACGCATAAAATGATTCTTCCCAACTGACCACTATGATCATGCCATAGTCTTTCGCCTCTCGAATTTGTCGTTTGCATTTAACTCAACATGACAAGGACTTACAAACGACTTGGCCTTTAATTTCAACCAGTTTTGCTGGCACATGCCTTGGATTGTTGTCCTCTATGCCCTCCGTTAATCACGTCACAAAGTGCATAGGTGTTCCCTTTTCATAAGATACCCCGAACCTTACACTTCATGCCTCACAAATTCTAATTATGCAAAAACCATTCAAGAACTCATTTCTATGAATGTGGCTAAGTATAAAATCTTTATACTTTATGCCATATTGCATACCCGAACAGAAACTTGTAAGTTTACTTTTCCTAACTCGCTAAAGCAAAACTATTGAGTTGCACATCCCATCTACGCAACGGTGACTAACCATCTTTGGACATAACAAAGCTAACCCTTTAGTTGTCCATACGCATTGCCTTCAAAGCCAATATGTCCCCAACTATTCCTTTGAACTACATTCTTATATTGCTCGGAAAGAGTGTGCCTCTCACTAGGCCATGAATTCTACCCAACTCATGTTTTCCGATGAAACGATTCCTTTTTTGCTGCATTGCTCGCACTATTGTTGCACATCCGCCGTCACACAATATTGCAACCCCAAACAACAACATCATTATCACATAAACTAGGACCCATGTCCTATGCTTTTCTTATTAGCTTTCACCTTCTCTCACTATTGCATACGTTAGGCTTAGTATGATATCGCAGCACTTCCTCATGAACTAGCTTTACATTGTAAATAAATAGGCAAGACTTTATAAACGAAAACATCTTCATTCATTACTGCTCTCACATAGTAAGATCATGTACCATTACATGATTGATCCACCAATCATTTTGAAATCTAAAACTTCATTAACAAAGCAAATTGCTTACACAAAAGCAAAATATATACAAACTTGAAGACTCAAATAAAAGTATGTACAACCAAACTCTACACACAGAGTTTGCAACAACCAACAACTAAAGCTAAATAAAACAAGTTTAGAAAACATTCTTGTTCTCTGCCCCGAGTGTCGCCAATGGAGACAACAACACTTTCTCTTATTCTTAGCTTAGTTTCTGCCTTTATTAAAGTGAGCGACAACTTCGTTGTGAGGTCTCTTCCTCGTACCATTACTTCGGCCTTCACGAGTGTTGCTAGAATGACTCTCATAGTCATCCCCAACTTATGCATTAAGTTGCGTCTTGAGTGGACAACTTCTAGCGAAACGTAAGCTTTTGCAATGAAACATCCTATATTTCCGGGCTGAAGGGAATAGTTCCTCTTCCTTTGGATCATGCTTAGGTTTACTACCAACAGATTTTTCCTTTCTTCTGGCCTTTCCTTCACAACTTTGCACATCTTCAGTTTGTGTGCAATCGTTAAGCCCTCGTACTACTTGAATGGCCCTATGAATGCTTTGAATTTTTCGCTTCTTGAGTTCAGCAGTGACCCAAGAATTTGCAGCAGACAGAAATTGGAACATATGATCTTCTTCACTCATGCCACACACTTCTTACACCAATGCAAGGAAGTTATCAACATAGGCCTGTGGTGTACCCGTCATCTTTATCCTACGTAAACTTTCTCTTGCGTACCAAGAACCATTGCTCGGCCAGAACTGACCTCTCAGTCCTTCTTTTATGTCATTCCAAGACATAGATTTGGCATAACAGCAGCTTTATCTTCTTGCAAAGATAGTTCTCCACCAAACCTTGGCATCACCACCTAGGTAATTGCCTGCGAGAGTTACCATTTTTCTTTCCCTAGTTCCATTCGCAACAAAGTACCCTGCATAAATTCTTGGCTCGGGGACTCGATTAGAGCTTTCCTCGTTCACATTTTCCCCTGTAAACATGCTATCGTTGATTAACCTACAAAGACTTGTCACCTCCTCGGGCATTTGCTTTGCATGACCTGTTAGTATGGACTTCATTTCACTAAATTGCCCCTTTAATTCAGTCATTTCAGCATTAGTTTCGCAATTCAACAAGGTTGTATCAGACACCTTGTCCTTGTTGTACCTACCCTTTCGTCGAATTCTTTAAACCAATCTGATGTTCTTCCTTCAAGTAATTCTAGCCTGCCATTTTCTTCAGAAACACGATGAATATCCAGGCCATCACAACCCATATTTATGGTCATATTGCCAAGATCACCGTACTCCTCTAACTGATCAAACGTACCCTGTAATTCTTCTTCGATCATACTGCCATTAGAACCCATTTCTAATGCAACTTCTCTGAATTCAATGTACCAATTACTTTCTCACAGGAAAACATTTTAAGAGAGCAAGAAGCACATGTGTATTATCCAACAAATACACTTGAACTGTGTACCAAACACACCTCTGATACTCGAACTGTCACACCCATAAATGCACCTTGCAAATTTCTGGAATGCATGTAACCCGACAGCAATGTATTTCAGTGGAAAAAGCTTCACCTACGATTACTTCAGCCTTATAAGTTGGCACCAATGCAAACAACACGTACATCACTCTGCAACGGAAGTCTTTCGGCCTTCTTTTCCTTCTTCTTCTCAAATGCTTACCATAAAGCATTCAAACATTGCCATATATTCACTACACAACCAGCCAGCCAAGAACACTTAGAACAAGACACAAGTAACCCATTTTATTGCATCAAAGGGAAGATATACAAAACTTGCCCACTTAGGGACTTACACAGACTTGTTCCTCTTGAACAGAGCCTTTTCCTTACCAAAATTCTCTCAATTTGAGTCTCACAACCTCTTATGTAAGCCTACTGAATTTCCTATGCCTTTGCACTATTTATACAACAACTACAATGGCCAAAAACCGTGTACAACACTTGCACACGAATGGGACAACCATCTGTCCCATAGGGCACTTCCATAACTGCCAATAATTGTGCCAACTGGCCAGTTTCTTCTCTAACTCGAGCCAGCCTTCAACACCTATTCCCAAGCATTTCTAAACACTCCCCCATAGTTATAAACTCCTTCTATAACCCTTGTCTCACACTTTTGGCACGCTTGTGAAGCCAATAACCAACTCATAACCGTCACCTGAGCCGTAATGTATCATTTTTGCGCATTACTGAATTTGGTCTACCTTCAATACTCAGCCAACATGGCCCTGTAATCTTCTTGGCTTAAGTCAATGTACGTCCAACACCGCGCTACAAACATCTCAGCCATTTTCTTAGCTCATTCTGGTTATTCATGCATCATATGCTTCACTTAGCCAACTTGCTCGACAATAGCAATGCCTACACTTGCATTACTATCTTGTTTGCACTGTCCAAGCGTTGGCCAGCCTTGAACTAATGCATAGGCCAACTCTTAGCCTATTTTACACTCTTGCATCATCCTTGAGTTCGGACCAACTCAATTCCATGGATATGCCTCAATGCCAACATCGCATGTTGCATTTGTCAATCTTGCCTTTTCTCAATGACGCTTCATTGTGTCGGCCAATAAGCTTCATTACTTGGCCAATGTCATTACACTGTAACGCCATATGTGCACTTCACTGGCCCTGCAGGGTCCCGCCATCTTAGCACTTAACACTCTATGCAGTGTAGCGCCATCTTAGTCGTTCACTGACTAGGTTGGCTATGTTGTAACGCGCCATCTTAGGTTCACTAGCCTGACCGGTCATAGTAGGCCATTATCCTACCATCGAAAATTGATGTGTTCCCAACACAAAGGCCATGTGGTCTGCCAAGTCATCATGAGTCATCTGAGCAACATGCAAAGCCCGTGTAGACCTTTTATCTAATAAATACATCCCTTCTGGAAGTCGGGGTTTGTTGCACGTATTAGCTCTAGAATTACTACGGTTATCCGAATAGCAAGTACCATCAAACAAACTATAACCGATTTAATGAGCCATTCTCAGTTTCACAGTCTGAATTAGTTCATACTTACACAAACATGGCTTAATCTTTGAGAAAAGCATATGAATACTGGCAACCAGGTAGCATTCCTGAATGACGCCATCTCAAAAAACCATCATCAGAGTTTCACCTTTCATCAGGCGGAAGAAGACATCAGTCAATATTGATAATCGTTTTTCTGGACTGAGAAAATACTCTGAGCACCCAATGGAATCATCAGCATCGAAGGGAACAAGAAGATCTCCATCGGCATCCAAGAAAACAAGAAGATCTGGTGAGCCATGAAAACGTGCGCCATAAATCGATTTTTAAAAATTAGGTCTCAATCTCTCAAAAGTGTTCTTAAACGATTTTTCTTTCCAAATGAAACACTTATAAAATAGTAAAATACTATATATTTTCCCTCTTTCTTTCCAAATAAAACACTTGTGAAGCATATATTTTCGCACAACTTCAAAACACGTTGGTTTAGGTTCACGCAGCAATGGAACTGAACCATCAAGCATTTTCAGAATTGTTAGTGCGGAACAAAAGCTCCTTACTGAGGCACAAACGATGTTAGAGTCTACTGACAACGAGGTTAAGAATCTACTGACGACGAGGTTAAGGGCTACCGCCTGGTGCGAATACGCGCGTGGATGGGCTATGATTAACACCTGCTCTTCAGCTGCTGCCTGAAATCAGAATACGAGTGTGGATGGGCTACCATATTCACTGACTCTTCAGCTGCTGCCTGAAATCACCTTGGGGAATTCAAAGGGCGCTACTGTTGTCAATAATGATGCAAACCCTTAATTGGTGAAGGTATGGCTTTCCAATTATTCTTACTATTACTGAAAAATTGCAGGCCAATACTGCATACACTGAAGGTGATATACAATGTATGTCGATCAGGTAACATCTTGGAGAAGTTCAAAACGTGGTACAAGTTATCAAGGTAAAGATGATTTAGGATCATCCTTCTCATATTTTGGACATGATGGTAACTATAAAACTCCCTGTTTGGCTTAGTTTGCCAAAGATAACTGAATTCAAGACTAAAGCAATTGTCTGGACATCATAATATGAAGTAGATATACACATGAAAAGGTCGGAAATACCATATGCCAGATCTATACTTCCCATCATTTTAGACTTTATCAAGATTGAAGCATGATCCTCAGAAAACGAAATACAAACTTGATCCGATCTTTCAAAGTTTAGACTACGATTCTATGTACTACTAATCTATAAGATGTATTCTTCGTGTTGTCATTATATAAGAGATACATGACTCGTAGAGCAATTTTCATTTTGAAGATAATAAAACAAGCAACAATATAAGTGACTCGTAAAGTTAAAATTTTCGTTTTGAAAAGAATAAACTAGCATAAGACAATGCTAATATGTTTAAGAGAAGGAAAGACTACGTTGATTAGAATTTGCACATTCCGGCAATCATCTATAGGCTTAGGCATATCCATTAAATGTTCAAGAAATACTTTGAACTATAATATAACTTTCATATTTTAATAGCACTAAC
Organism: Papaver armeniacum; assembly: GCA_023531295.1. NCBI lineage: Eukaryota > Viridiplantae > Streptophyta > Magnoliopsida > Ranunculales > Papaveraceae > Papaver > Papaver armeniacum. Next base: position 78,103 of record JAJJWW010009219.1, read on the forward strand.
GATTTCTCACAAACTTCTCCAACAAAGATGCATCTGTTATTATTGGAAGTATATGCATGCATGAATTTGTTTCTTAATCAAACACCAGGGAACTATAATGCAAAAAATCAAGACCTCAGGATACTCCTTTTGTCTACGTTGTAATTAAAAACTATGCATAATGGCAACAATCAATGGACTAAAACCCATCTTATTCACAAGCAACTTCATTATAGTATTATACCCCCTCCTTATTCTCAGAAACTCTAATACATGGTTAATTCATTTTTGTCTCCAGTGTTGATTTCTGAATGATTATTATGTGATTTCTTTTAGTAATTTTAACTTACATACTAAAGGATCGATAAAAGCAAACTATGGACAGACACTCATGCTGATATATGCCATACTCTACATCCAAGGAATTATCCCTCAAATCCTAATATTCAAGCAACCAAAATTTCATAGAATATACGAACTCATGAACCACATTAAGTTGAAAGTATCACTAAACAAGTCATATATCTATGTGTTCAAATAAGTGCTTATTAGATCTCAAAAGAGAAAACATGCAAATAGCATGTTATTCATATGTTTCTATGGTGTACAACTCACATTCAAAAGCAAAGTTGAGCAGAATCTTATCATTGAAGCATTACAAAGCAAATCCTTGACATAAATTTCACATGCTTAAAGCAGTATTACTTACATTATTTGCACTAAGAAACCGGTAACGAGATACATGCTAGCTTATATATTCCCGCGATGCCCATCTTTCTTCATGCCTCCCCAATGAGTACCGCATAGACGGAACCTCCGTCAGATGAAGAGGATCAGGCTCTATCCCATAATCTGTCAAGGGTCTATCTTCGAGAACATCATCATGGTTTGCCACAAATTCAGGAATTTCAACCTCATTCTTTTTCATATCTTCCCATAAATACTGCAATCGACTAACATACTTTATTTTCCAGTATAATCTGCAAGACATAAAAAAAAAAAAAAAACAATCTACATAAGAATTCATTTCACACATAATTCTTGCCAGTTTATTATTCAAGCCCTCACCCTTCACTTAAGAAAAACCTCCCAAGTGTAGCAAAAACTAGTCTGGATCGTAATCCTGGATGAACAAAATACAGAACTTGCAATCTCTCCTTATAGTCCAAGGGAAGCTCTTCGTAAATCCACCTCAAGATGGACAAACCAGGGTTATTATCTTCTTTCTGAACAGTGCTATGCAAATAAAGTATGCAAAATGGACCATTAGACAATTCAGTGAATATCTTATGGTATATATACTTCTTCAATCTCTCCCCACTCACCACGGGTGCTGTAAACACATAAGATGAATCAGTAATTTCATCTAACATAATCAAATTTGACCAAATGAGGATTAAATTAGGTGGATTGTTACCTGGGAAGTATTTTCCGACGATACGGACGATACGATTACCAGACTTATCAAAACCTTGAAGAGAAAAGATTTGTAACTCATCAAGATCAGAGAAATCCAGATTTTCATCGGTATAAGTAAGAGTAGAAGGACAATCATGCCAATTCTCAGTTGCTTCTTCTTCTGATGTTGATGAATTCAAGAATGGTCTAGCATCTATGCCTAGATCTGAAGCTAATATCACTACTGATGTATCATCTACCTCCTCAGATGATCCTCCTCCTTCTTGCTCTTTCCCCATAATACCCCCCATCAATCTCTCTCTCACACGCACACGCACTCTGCACCAGTAAGGGATGATGTTTTTGCTTATTTCCAGGGTTTATGTTCGTCCACAGTTACTAGTTAAGAAAGAAAGAAAGAAAAAATTGGGAATCAGATAACAGTTGCCCTGTAAAAAGAGTTTCCTGTAACTTGTTTGAGACTCCTATTAGCGTTATGAGGTGGCCACGAGGGTTGCACTAGTGCGTAAAAGCACACGGCGATACGGATGCGGACACGGCAAATTCTATGAGCATCTATAAATTTTTGACGTTAAGGTTAACCTAATTTACAAGGCAGTGACTAAATACAACCCTCATTGGGGTTAAATACAACCGTAATTCTACTTTTCAAAATTTTAAGCTTTCATTTAAAATAACTAAATACAACCCACACACAAAAAAAAAAAAAAAAAATCGAAACTAGCAATAAAATTTACTCCTCCCTGAATCAACTTCTTTTCAAACCCTAGTTAATAGTGACTAATTAACAGACAAATATTTTATTAAACTAATAGAGTGATAGAATAATCTAGAGTTCAAGACTCGTACAAAACCTTGGTTGGTAGCCTAGTTAGTTATTCCACGAGTGATTCAATTTTAGAAAATTTAAATGGTAATGGATTCCTTAGGTTACTCAGCATCACGGTGTTCTCAGCTACGCATCCCCAAAACAAAGATATGATTAGCTTCGTTGATAAGTGGAGATGAAGAACTATATTGTATTCTCAAAATTAATTCAAACGAACGTACACTATAAAAGATCAAACCTTAGTTTGAGTCCAGGACTTGTTTAATCATTCAATCACTATACGTTTGAACCAGATATAAAGGCAAAAAACAACATCCGGTAGTTTCCCACTTTCCCTGTTTAAGTAGCTTTTTTTATTAACCAAATTATCTCAACATCTTACCGTTTCGTGAAGGAAGAAAAGCTAAGAGATCAATATAAATTTGAAGGCTAATTTTAAATACTAGAAAATTTTGATGTAATCGGTAGGTTAATAGGAATTCACAATCGGGTTGCAATAAACAGCAGGATTCTTTTGGGTTGTATATGCAAAAACTCTAGAAAGTAATCAAGGTTGCATTTAGCTAATTACATTAATTAGGGGGTTGTATTTAGTAAGTGTTTGTAAGTAACCCAAGTGAGGGTTGTATTTAGTCACCACCATTTGCAAACCCTAAAGTGCACCTTGAAAATTTATTGGTGTCTCATTTTCTTTGGCCAAACCACCAACTTGGTTCCCTAAACTAATATTATATTCTCATCACCCAGGTGACCCGCCAGAAGCTTCACAAACAACAAATTATTAAGCACGGGAAGTCAGGAGTTAGAAATACGGAGAATAACATACATAAAAATATGCACTACAACAACGTTCTTAGACTATCAATCTAGGTGCATTTATGATGCATTGACAAACACAAATCAGCAACAACTTGGTCATGACAAACTTCATGACAATTAACATCGGGAGAAGCATATTTCCACGAAGTAGGGGACGCAACACTCAGGCGAAGATCAGTAAGCTCAAGTCGGCACCGGAGGTTCCTAACCTCGATCTGATATTCTTCTAAGATACAATTTTTATGCATCCGCCACCGTACATCATGTATCTTCATATCACGAACCATCTGATCAGGAGGTATAGCGTATCGCTTAGAGCCTTCAGCAACCGGTGCATGTGAAGTGACAATGAGAACCAGACTAAAGAAAGAGTAAGCAAAGGGAAAGGAAAAGTAAAATTCCGAGTGAAATGCATAGAATCATTAGGTCCAGACTCAAACTTAGAAAATAAGGAAGTAACCCCGCCTATCAAGGTTTTCTCTCTTATGGATAGAGCCCTAGCAGGAAATATGAATGAAGGTCGGAACTAGCTGAAGAACCACCGCCATTACCCGTAGATTTCGCGCCACTTTTGAGACGATCTAAAGTGTTGATAAAATCTCTATATACTTTCTTATCTATAGAGTGGTTATCGGCAACCGAAATCTCGGTATTTGGATTATCATTACCACTTCTTCTTGATGGAATTAAAAGCACTAAGTTTACCCTTGCATGTTTTCTTGACTGTACAAATTGGAGTATTTGATGAAGGAAGCTCTTCATGATAAAAATCATTTGCGAAGGGATTGAATGGGCGCACTTTCAGACGGGTATATGGAGCAGAAGTGTCTTCCTTTTATCACTTTAAATACTAGAGCACAAAATAACAGCATTATGTACAAACAAAGAAGGCGAAGACAAGTCAGCAAAATGATAACACATACATAAGATCTAATAATTCTATTTTTTGGCATATGAACTAAAGAGCAATCATCCGACCCGACCTCTAAATCTTCGCCCCTAAAAATACTAGACAGAGACAACGTAACATGTTAGAGCACTGCTCGGTCGAACTCACAAGCGTTGCTATCTCAAGCTTGTTTGTCAATGTTAGTGATCAAAACTATAAGTCTTGATTTCTAGTCTACTTATAGATGTCTCATACTAGGATAGATTGTGTAGTTGAGCATTAGACTTCACGGCGTTCATCAATTGAAGACGAAGAACTACTAAGGAGAGCTTGTGGAACTTCATCAATAAAAGGTATGTGGAGACTAAAACGCATCTATCACTTGGAAAGTCTATTTCTACTCTATCTCCTATATTGAGACATAAGTCGTAGTGCTATATAGTTTTCCATTATGCACATTTGATATTTCGAGATGAGTTTAACTCGCTTACATATTTCTCGAAATATGTGTTGGTAAGCTTTCGCTTCAACCAAGTTCATCTTATATTCTTGACGAAAGTCAAAAGATGATCATGTAAAAATCGTCGAGTAACATCTTACATGGTTTGTGTGATACAATCATTTGGTGTAGACTTGGAATGTTTCGTTATAATTATTTCAATAACTTGAAAATTGCTTTGATGCTAATAGTGTGTGAAAACGGCTATTACCATCCTATAAGAAAGTTTCAATGATTGAAATAGAGTTTAGAGCACTTAACCAACATTGGATTATAAACATGTTATGCACTCTTGCATATATGTAATCCATATAAATACAGAATAAGGATTTCCAGTGAAAAGATGTCAACATAATTTGAACACAAGCAGTAACTCTTATCATTTATTGTTCAAATATATTCCTTGGTACTCAAGGTGATCTTGTGCCGAAATAAATTAAGAATCTTTCAATTAAGGTTTTTGGTTTTATATGCTTTAATTACCGGCAAGTAATGCATAACTCTAGAGAATAAAAATTAGTAATGTGCATTTACTAATTGGAGATTTTCTATGAGATATTTCGGAAATATTGGACAAGCATTTATTGGTATTAGGAAAACCGAATTTGGGCATTTCATTGCATATCTTGAGAATATTTTCGATTTTGGAAATTCCTTGGTGTCCAAGCATCATTGGTCTATAAATATCTAGGTTTGCATTTATAGCAAACTATCTTAAGAGCCAGGCAAACTTCATTTCTTGTTGTTTCTGGTGGAGCCGTCTATTCGGAGAAGAAAGTATCCTAATTAGGTGAAATCTCTTACGACCGCTCGTTTAAAGACTTCCGTGGGATCAAGAAGCTCTACGAGTATCGTTGGTGGGAAACTAGATAATTGCACTGTTATTAGTTTTCGATTTGATTTGATTAACTAACGGTTGTTGAAACTTTGATTGCACCTAGTTTGTTTATTCTTGAGAATCTTTTGTTCTGATATAAGATTCACTCAGACTAGATCAAAATATCGACAAACTCTTTAGAACTATTGTTAGATCTAAAGACATCTTGTGATAATCCATTGTTAACAGACTTCATTATGTGCGTGATTGATCACAAGAGATTCAAGTGGTGTTGTGCAGGTAGTTAAAGGAAATAGAAGATTTGAAGACGAAAAAGAATTTATATTAGTTTTCGTATCTTGTGGATTTAGTGCACAAACCTTGATCGGGTGGGATCCAACTAGAATCAGTTTATCTTTGATAAATATGATTGATTAATTGTGTGAGATCGACATTCTCTATTATTATCTTTGAGATCTATATTGATTGAGCGTGAATCTAGACCTGACTATTTCGGTAGTTATTGGATAGATTGATCTAACCAGACAAAGGAGTTACTAAATTAAACATAAGAGACTTTGTTAACAACTCATCATAATCTTTTAGCAAGGTTGATTAGAGTGGTTACCAAACAGATTCTTCCTTTGTTGTTTGGAATACGATCCAAAGGACTTGCTATTCACGTGCGTGACTCTAGAAGTCGAAGGCTCTGGGATACTGAGGGAACTAAGTAGCTAGGGGTAGTCTGCTTGGTATCAACTATACGAAGTTGGTGTTAGATTTTGTATAGTGGCTTAATTCTGAGAGTATTCAAAACTGGACTAGGTCCGGGGTTTTTCTGCATTTGCAGTTTCCTCGTTAACAAAACTTCTAGTGTCTGTGTTATTTCTTTTCCGCATTATATTTGGTTATATAATTGAAATATCACAGGTTGAGCATTAAGTTCAATTAGTTCTTGAATCTAGCCTTTGGGTTGTTGATCGAATTGATTGACACTTGGATATTGGTTTGTGATACCATCCAAGTTATTTCTCTTATTCAATCAGGCTCGCAAATTCCCATTTGTTTGATTGTGGATTGAATTGAGAAATTGAGATATAAACTCTTTGATATACTTTTTTTAAGATTGAGTCTGACTGTCTAGTTGATTCTCTTGAAAGTATATTGGAGTTAGTCCATACAAATTGCTAAGCGAAATACTGGGTGTGGTTGTTATACCCCCGTTTTTTGAATTGGTATCTGTAGGATCTGAATATCGCGACATCAATACCTTGCGAGATTAGTAAACGACATCATTGCGAAGGCGTCGCAGAAGAGTAATATAAATGACGCAATGAATGACGACAACCAAAACACGAGAAAGATGTGAAGATCTAGCGAAGTTTAGGAGTGTCGCGAGAATGAATACTTGTACACTTGCGATATTTCGCAAGTCATTCCCGAAAATAAAGGACAACTTAGTTGTCATCCACTGTGTACTACCCTATATAAAGAGTTGAGCAAGTCTATTGTAGGAGAGATCTTTTTCCGAGTATTAGGCAAGTCATTAGGAGAGAGAAAATTTGTATTGATTGTAATTTCTTTAGCTCTTTTCCATTTTTTCTTGTAATATTCAAGGAATTAATCAATAAAAATCATAGTTATTCATCTTCAAATGGCTTAATTGTATGGATTCTAGTGAGGGGTGTAGTGTAGGATTTTCTGCAACTACATAATGGCGCTAGAAACAGGGAGAGAGTAAGGATCGACATCGTTATTTGAAGGAATTTGGAGTAGTAGGGAAGGAATTTCATATAATTTTCAACAGTTTACCAAAATTAAGAAATGGCTAGAAGAAGGAATGCATCCGAACAACCAATAACTGTGAGAAGGAGTAGGAGACTTGCTGGAGAAGGGAGAAATGAAATGGGAGAATCCTCAAGAATGAACATGAGGAATAATGAAGAAAATCAAATTCAATCACCAATTCAACCAGTAGTAAGTAGAACTGTGGATTATGATAGAGTAAGCGTGCATACTTGGAGATCAGATTCTGTGGACGAAAGGGGAGAAGAACAACAATTGGCAAACAATGGACAAGGGGAGAGAGACCGAGAAGGGAATGGAGAAACAATTCATGGAAATGAAGAGATCGCAGCATTAGATGCATTGAGACAAACAATACATGAAGAGAGACGATTAGAGGAAGAGGAACGAGCAAATTTGACAAGACAGAATCATGAGCTGAGGATGGAAAACATCAGATTACAAAACAGAAGGTCGAGAAGCACTACAAGGTCAAGTTCAAGATCAATTAGAGAGGAAAGAAGGAGAATTTTATCTACAGAAAATGCTGATGAAGAAAACCAAGAAGAAGCACAAAATCCAAGCACAGAACATTGCGAGAGAAGAGAAATAATGGAAGATCGTTATATCCCGCGTCCCGAGAATATTCAAAATGAGCAGAATGGTGGAAATCAAGGAAATAGGTAGCTTCAGGGGCGGAATAATCCAGTTGATGAAGAAAATCAAGAAGAAGGAAGAAGAATATTGCATGGGAGAGAAGCACGGAGGAAGCAAAAAGAGATTGAAGATGACATTGAAAGACATTATGCTGAACAAGCACGTCTAGCTTGCGAAAGGGAAAGATTAAGAACAGAAATGGAAAATCAAGAATTGGAAGAGGCAATTCGCCAGAATAATCATGATAATCGAGAAAGAAGGCGAGAACAAAATCGCAACAATGATAATATTAATGAAGAATATGAAAGAGCACAAAGGAGAGCTGATAGGCAACAAAGAAGAGAAATTGATAGATATAACGGTGTGCGAATTCGTGAAAGAAGTGAAGGAGAAGATCGCAGAGAAAGACGAGAAGAGAATGATGAACAAGAAAGTCAAAGTAGACATGAACGCAGGAGAAGAGAAGCGGAACTAAAAAGACCAATGGATTCAAATTCTGATGTAAATGAACAAATTTTGAGAGAATTGGCAGAAATGAGAGGGATGATGAACACTAAAAGGGGAGGAGGAAAGAGACAGTTGGATGAAGCCATAGAAGAAGCTGCGAAAACTCCGTTCACACAAGAGATACAATTAGGAGGAATACCACCGAAGTGCAACTTACCTACATTAACCAGCATCTTCGATGGAACAACTTGCGCGATACAACATATCAAAGCTTATATGAGATGTATGTTACAATGGGAGAATCATGATGCCATATTGTGCAAATATTTTGCATCGGGTTTGACAGGAGAAGCTTTGAAATGGTTTGAAGGACTACCGAAGAACACAATAACATCTTTTAGTCACTTGCAGGCTATATTTTTAGGGGCATATCTAAGTAATAATTCCTCGCGACCTGGTATTGAAGATGTGTTTGGGTTAAAACAAAGGGTTGGTGAAAATTTGAAGCATCTAACTGTGAGATGGAAGACAATGTGTAGCGAAATGGCTGGTCGTGTGGAGGAGAGATATCTCATCTTATCATTCATTAATGCTATGTTCGCAACAAATCTGTTATATATTCAAATTTTTAGAGTCAAAAATACAATCACAATGACTGAGTTGCGAGAGCTTCAGGAGGAGTATATTGCTTTAGAGGAAAAGCAAAATGAGATGGAATCATATTCTGTCGCGAATACAAGTTCAGGAGCTGTGAATGCAAGTTTGTTACCCAAATTGATAAACACTGTGGCGAGTACCTCGCAAGGTCAACAAGGAATGATGATACCGGATGATGGCCAGCAAAAGTTGGTAGCCATGGGAAGTCGCGATCAGAAAGAATTTGAAAGAGAAAGAAATTTCTACAACCGTGGCGGAAATAATAAAATTCAAAGACTTGATCATCCGCAAGAGACTTACGGAGGCCAGAGGCAGAATTATCATAGAGGGCAGCGAGGTCATAGAGTCGTATGGGAAGAAATCAAGATGCCTCCACTAAACGCTAGCGTGGAGAAAATATGGGAAGCTATAATCCTGATGGAAAACATACCTGCACCATGGAACATGGGGAATGAACCACCTCCAGGTGACAGAAGACATGAATTCTGTTCCTATCACCATTTTCATGGACATCTAACAAATGATTGTAGGAATATAAAAAGAATCATCCTCCGAATGATAGACCAAGGTAAGCTAAACCATTTCTTAAAATGTGAAGAGAAGACTCAACAACTACCACCACCTCCACCACATCAAGTTCACAGAGTAGATACAACAAAAGGGAAAGAAACATTTGTAGTAGAAGTTGGAGCGAAGGCCAAAAACTTGTTCTGCAATTATATCGTACATTCGTACAGGACAATCGAGGATTTTCATGATAGTGTTCTCGGTAGGGTTTTCGCAAGGGATGTTGATAATACAGAAGTAATGAACATCGAGAAAAAATTGCCACTAAAAGAATGGCAAATGCAGATTATTTCTTTTACCGCAGAAGAGGTACCTGAGGGTGGCGAGTTGCATGATAGTCCATTAGTGGTGAGATTGGAAATTAATCCAAAACCTGTTGATGATGAAAGTGATGGTGCAGAAAATTCATGGGCAATAAATAGAATCTTAATTGATACTGGAAGCTCTGTAAACATCCTTTTTTACCACACCTACAAGACTATAGGGGGAAAAGATGAAGATTTGATACCTTCAACCTATAAGATTTATGGTTTTAATGGTACCGCTAATAAACCTAAAGGAGAAGCTCGTATGCGAATACCATTAAATGGATTATCAACTGAAATCTTGTTTTGCATAGTCGATGTGGAATCCCCCTATAATGCATTAATTGGGCGACCTTGGTTGCATGAGATCTTGGGTGTAGCATCAACTTACCACCAGTGCATCAAATTTCCTCATCCCAGTGGTGTTGGAGTTATAAAAGGAGATTGGGATGAGGGACAAAAGTGCTATGAAGTTGAAGTGGAATCTTGCGAGGAAAGGGCTGCTCAAAAGAAGAATTGGAAGCGGAATATCAAAGAAGAACAAAGAAGAGAAAGACTGATGGTGGACACAATAGAAGTGAGAGATGAAGATATATTGCGAGAACAATGCTTGAAAACAATTGGAAATTGCGATGCTCTCGCAAAAGGGAAGGAAATATCAGGGAATTTGAATGAAGAAACAGAGAACAACATGAGTAAGAAATGTAAGAAATAAATAATTTATTTTAGAGTTGTGTAAAAAAAAAAAAAAAAAAAAAAAAAAAAAAAAAAAAAATTGGAGTGACAAAGACATGTCAAAAGTACAAAGAATATGATGTTCGAAGAAGGAGTACGCGAAAGTCTCGCGATTCATGAATTTAACGAAAGATTGGTTAAATAATTACAGCGAGATCACAGCAAATGAAGCAGAATATGATGTTCAAGGAGTACGCGAAAGTCTCGCGATTCATGAATTTAACGAAAGATTGGTTAAATAATTACAGTGAGATCACAGCAAATGAAGCAAGATTATGTGATAATTTCACAAAGATAATGAGAAGAAATAATCAAAAATCAATGAATGGTTGCAAGAATTGATAGAAATGAAAGAGTGAGTGAATGGGACGAACCTTTATGGCGTACACCCTAGTTCGCGAATGATATTTCGCAAGAGGCAAATGTAAGACCTAAAGTGCGTTATATAAGGGGGTATCTCTTGACATGGCTCAGGGAAAAGGTTACACCGCCCCTGGAACCTGAGTCATGAAAATTTGGGGTCAATAAAGCCCATCCGGGGGAGATACCTTGGATTTCCAACTATATATATAAGGTTATACCCTGGTTGGACGACCGAGGGTCTCTTCCAAGGAGTCGAGTGTATGACCAAGGCGCCGAGGTACACGGTTGAGCCAAGAGTGCCCAGGGCATTTGAAGTGTCTCGGCCATTCTTGGCAAGTCTTGGCACATCGCACTCGACCCGAAGAAAACTCCACTTAGGGTGCAGTCTCGTAACCATAAGCCCTATAGGTATAAGGGATAAGAGGCTGCGAAAACAACTGGTTGTTGTTAAGACCGGATGGGAGGAGCTAGTCTTGTATGGTCGATGTACGCCTCCTTGAAGGGGCAACCAGGGAGATGATAAGGGCGGCACCCTCCATTAGGGAGCTGATAAGTGTCTTAAGACGCAAATGTCATGAGGCTTTATTTTCGCAAGAAAATTTAGGCTTGTTATATTTGTGCGATGATCCTGAAGAGGCAATAATACTAACGCGAGGATAAGACGAGATCAATGGGTCTTTACATGAAAGTGTAAAGACGTCCTGCGATTTCGTTGCAAAGACGACAATGTCATGGGGCTTTATGTTCGCAAGAACATTTAGGCCTGTCATATTGACGCAAGAAAAATATCCTGCAGAGGGAAAAATACTAAAGAAATGATAAGACAAGATCAATGGGTCATTACATGAAAGTGTAAAGACGTCCTGCGATTTTGTCGCAATGAGGGGTGGCAAAATAAGACATTTAACTAGGAAGGCACAATAAGACCACACAAAAGCAATGATAAGGCAAGATCAATGGGTCATTACATGAAAATGTAAAGACGTCATGCGATCTTGTCGCAATGATGAATTTCAACATAAATGAAGATAAGATCACACAAGAAAGTGAGTAAGCAAATAAGCTTGCGAAAGTGGCTATATTTCTAAATTCATTTGAAGAGTTAACAACAGCAGTTGGGAAACTAAGAAGTATTATTACTTAAAGATTATTGATTTAATCTCTCATGTGAAAATAAATAACAGAGGCAAATATGGGAATGATTAGAGTAAAAATTTGTTATTTATTTCCATATGATAGATTTACAGTGATAAATTACAAAAATGGAAGACTAAAAGGATAAATGTACAAATATCACAAGAAGAGAAAAAGGAAAATGGAGGTATCTCTCAGTTCATTCTTCTTTGTCATCAGACTCTTCTTCTTCGCTAGCTTCACTATCAGAAACATCAAAGGAAGGTATATCTTCAGGAACTTCATCAAGAAGACAAGGATATGAAGAATGAGGAATATTGTGGTCATTGCAAACTGTCTTAATAGTTTGATTGCGGAAACGAACAACATTATTATTGAAATTCGCTACAGTAGTTTGTAATTGCTTCTTCAACTTGGAATACTTGTCGTTGCGAAGAGAGAGATCCTTTGCAAGATGTTCTTTTTCAGATTCAAGTTCTTCAATCCTTGTTTGATATCTCTTCTCAGCTTCTGCGAACGTATGATAATGAGTCAAGAACTTAATAGCGAGTTTCATAAAAAAGAAGTGGTAAAGTAAAGAAGAACAGATTAACAACCTTCTCTGTCGAAATCATATCTTTAACCAAGGCAAAGTATGCTCAAGCATGAAGACCGACGTTAACACCTAAGTTATTTCTCGGCATTATCTAGAACTTTCGCAGCCCAAGCGAATTCATCATCACTATTTATGACAAGAAGTGAACGAATTTGATTTTCTCGCTCATTAAGTATGGCATTTTGGCGAAGAGATTCATCTCGTTCAATTTGGACTTCAAGAAGAGTTTTTTGGAATTTCGCTAATGCTTGTGCACCTTGATTAGCAATGCGATCCTTGTCATCTATAAGGCTACTAATTTTCTTCCATAGAATATTATTATTCTCGTGGGAGCTAAGATACAAAAGTTTAAATCGGTTGGCTAAACCTAAACTAGATCTATGCTCAATTTCTAAAAGATGAAATTTGGTTCGAAGTTCATTTATTGAAAGAGAGTTAATTTTGTTCGACGAACTACTTAAAGATTCGTTGAGATGAGCAAGAAGAGCATCATTATCCATAGGCTCAGGAAATGAATGGAGAAGGATGGCTTCTTCAGAAAGATTATAAATGTCTGCGAAAATGATAAGTCATGCAAAGAAAAATAAATGACAAAATAAAAATGAGGAAGATAGAAGAGTTTTGTACCATAAAGCTGTTGATTAGCACTTTGAAGAGTAGAAATTTTATTCTTCTGAGTAGCAGATTCAGCTTCCAGTTGTTGAATTCTTTCGCGAAGAGCAGCAGTCTCACTTTCACTCTTCTTGCGAGATGTCACAACTTCAACTTCTAGTTCTTTGTTCTTCTCCTTAAGTTGAAGGTTTTTCTTTTCAAGATTGTTGCGCCTTTTCTCGAGATCTGAGGCAACAACAAAGGAAGCTCTCCCAGACTATAAAGGAAAGTAAAGAAATTGTTAAGATAAGATTTATAATTGAAATCACAAAGAAATAAAGAAATATGAACATACCAAGGCACTAAGTGCATTTAAGAAACTGGGAGTCATTGTCCTGGAAACTCCACGAAAAGAATAATTATCCGCTAACAGGGGGGGCATCGCAGATATTTGCGAGAGCTTCGCATGTAGCAGAAAAATGATCATCTCCCAAAACTTGCATAGAATCAGAGAAAACACTAGACAGTTGCGCCATAGCAGATTCGACTGAATGATTCTCCTTCGCAAAAGAAGTGTCAACCTCATCATTATCTTCATCAGAGTTCTCACCGGTTTGGGAATTAGCGTGAGAAGAGGAATAGATTTTCTGTTTCTTAGAAGATGGAGCAGAAGACTTATCCTTGCGAAGAGTAATCTTATTCTTGCCTTTAGCCTTCGCAGCTTCAGAAATATCATTCTCTTCAACGCCAACCTTCGCACACGAATGAAGATAAGAAACAGAGGCAACAATATTGTTAAAAATAATAAGGAAAAATATTTCTTACTTCATCCGTGATTGAACGAAGTATCGCCAGAGTACTCGCCTTTGGATTTCTTTTGTAGCTCCTTCTCAATTTGATGATCTGAAAAATTCGCAAGATTAGATATAAGAGGAAGTGAAGATTGTAAAATAAGTAAAAGTTAGGAAGTATACCTCTTTTGCTTTCTCGGGCCAATTAAATACCCAAGGATGATAATTTGCGAGATTCGCAGGGAGTACATGGGAACCTGAAATGTAAGGTCCGTTCAAAAATAGCGGAAAGACACACCACTTCTCATCTTTAGAGTAGCGAGGGACATTGTTCTTGCCAGAATGCCAATCAATATCTAACATGATTATTTTATCGTCGGGAATGTTCTCTTTTCTTTTCAATCGAGCACCCCAGCGAGATTTACCATTCTTCATATTTATTACTTCATAATTTTCAAAAAAGTTTTCTACCGTGTACTTTTCAGCGACTATCTCTAAGCTTGCGAATTTAGGATCTTTAACGTTATCCGGATATAGAGATCCCTTACCAGCGCCACGATTGGCGAATTCAATCATTAGACGGATGCAGTCACCACTTAATTGATAAATAGCTCGCGAGAATTTATCATGAGCAAGGATTTCATAAAACAAGGGCAGTTCGGGATTATAGAGAGGAATGGGAAGACCTGCGAGGATTTGACCTAGCGAGATTATGATTTTTTGATCATCATAATGATGATCATTAAACAACTTTGCAGAAAGAATAGATGAAGATTCTTGATTGGGAATAGTAGACAAGGTGAAACCCTTCTCTTGTAATTTCTTTTGAGTTTCATCTAAAAGGGTTTCATATCTACGACCAGGTGGAGCCATTCTTAGAATATAGGAATGATTAGAGAATTGGAGATCAAGAGAAAGAAGAAAAGGAAAATTTACAGTAGCAGAAACGCAAATTGCGGAGGAAGAGAGTTGAAGAAAAGTTGCAGAGAGAAAGTAAAAAGAAGAAGAGGAGGGTGAGAAAACTATATATAGAGAGAAGAATTCTCGAGAAGACAAATGCATTTAATGCGAGAGGGGACGTGAATGGTCAAGAAAAAACGGTTGAAAGAGACGTGTCAAGAAAAGAGTGGAAGAAGAAACATGTGTAATAAATTACGTGTAAAAGTACGGGATTGTAAATGAGATAAAGATGAACAGTTGCGGCATTTCAAAATACTACTTCTCATGACATTCTCTTCTTCGCAGAGAAGACATGAGAAGAGGCAAGATGTAGGATCTGAATATCGCGACATCAATACCTTGCGAGATTAGTAAACGACAGCATTGCGAAGGCGTCGCAGAAGAGTAATATAAATGACGCAATGAATGACGACAACCAAAACACGAGAAAGATGTGAAGATCTAGCGAAGTTTAGGAGTGTCGCGAGAATGAATACTTGTACACTTGCGATATTTCGCAAGTCATTCCCGAAAATAAAGGACAGCTTAGCTGTCATCCACTGTGTACTACCCTATATAAAGAGTTGAGCAAGTCTATTGTAGGAGAGATCTTTTTCCGAGTATTAGGCAAGTCATTAGTAGAGAGAAAATTTGTATTGATTGTAATTTCTTTAGCTCTTTTCCATTTTATCTTGTAATATTCAAGGAATTAATCAATAAAAATCATAGTTATTCATCTTCAAATGGCTTAATTGTATGGATTCTAGTGAGGGGTGTAGTGTAGGATTTCCTGCAACTACATTATCAGAGTAGGCAAACACGTTTAAGACCTTATAAGTCTGTGTTTGTAGCAATCTTTCTCTACGGACAATAGTGTTATCTCTGAAAACACAACACCAGTTCAGAAACACTCTGATTTGATCCAAAGTCTTGGATCTCCTGAGAAATCTCTCACATCTTCTCCATGGATTGAAACTGATTTCAACTGGGACAAACGCCTAGAACAATTGGATGATATTTAAGATGAAAGTGATTCAGAAGAGGGGTAAGATGTTGATGAGGAAGTCTCACAATATATCAAGCTTTTCGACCATCTCATAAAGAAAAAATGGTCAACAGCTTGCTTGGATGAATATCTGAAACCACTCTGTCAGGAAAACAGGAAACTGAGAAAACTCTTTAAGGGATATGATTGTGGTTACAAACTATTACAATCTCTTCTTAAAGATCGTGAAGAAGATGTACGTTCGGAAAAAAATCTGAATGTGATAATCTTCGTCGAAATCTCTTTGTGTTGAAAGAAAGACTTGTAGAAACTGAAGCAAGATATGACTCTCAGCAAAAATGTTTTGGCGACAGAAAAATCAGCTTTCTCACCATAGAAAAACATTTGGAGGCTGATCTAGCTGCTGCTCTTGAGAAGGTCAAATCACTGGAAGAGAATCTGAAAAAATTCATTGCTAGCTCGACAAAATTATCCACTATGCTGGGAGCATGTAAAGAACATCGTGACACACGTGGTCTGGGCTATAAAGGAATAGACGCTTCAAGTACTGGTAAGATCAATTTTGTTAGTGCTAATGGCAAACTTCCATGTGAAAAATTCACTGATGTCAAAAGTGAAAGACTACCTTCAGCAGCTAATGTTCTTAAGGACAAAGATTGTCAACCTTCAAAAACAACTCATATGAGAAAAGTCAAAAACATTCCCTGTAACTGTTATTATTACAGCAAGAAGGGTCATCTTGAACGGATATGTCATTTTCAACTACGGAATGAAAAACTTCGTAATATTCTTGTATGGATGTCTAAGGAAGTAATCAAACATGCTTCTCATTATGCTGGTGTTAAAGGTCCAAACTGCAATCAAGAGAAGTGTTGTGATGGAACGTTTCTTGGTTGTAAATGTGACAAATTCTGTTTACAATTGTAAAGGGAAGAATGTCATATGGACGTCTGACTCTTTGGATTTCTCTGTGAAGATAAAAAGTCATCGAAGGAAGAAGAAAAGTTCAAACCCTTTGCCTCTCGCTGAAGAAAGTCTTGAATCTAAAGTGTCTGTTCCCGAATATGATGAGATTTTTTATAGTTGTAGAAAAAGGTTCGTTCAAGACTTGTGAAAGTTCGATTGTAGATTTAATTTCTAATGCTAAAACAAAGAAAACTCAATTAAAGTTTGATTTCAAGATTTTTAAAACTAACCAAGACGCTAGATTCCACTATTACACATGATTGAATGATGTTGAAAATATTTCAAAACTCTAGTTACGTTTTTAGTCCTTCTATATCTTAATCCACAAATAATCAGGCATATTCTCAAATATTAATTGTGTCCCCTAAGGATAGATTATCAATTGATTAAACAAAGCATAATCTATCAGATTGAATCACAAGTTATTAGGAAAATTATGCAAACAATTTGAAACTCTGCGAAAGCAGTGATTGAGTGAATTATAAATTAAAACTAGAGAAAATAGTATAGTTACCCATCAATCATGCATGCGTAAATAGCTTCCTCCATTGCATTGGTTATGTGAGAATTAGTTCATCATGGTAGAAACACGCTCAAAAGAATTTTTCATTGCTCAAATGGTGTTTACATAGGTGAAAAGAGTGAAAAACAAGGAAATAGTGATAAACTGCAGCTGCTAAAGGTAGACTGCAGTTGCTTGAAGTATTTTGCAACTAGAAGTCAAAAACGATATCTCTTTGTTGTTGTTGAATTTAAGACTGCTTCTGCGACTGTTCTGGGTAGGCTTTTGTTCTTGGTGTTCTTCATAGCAGCAGAAAACTAACTTCCCTGCAACTTGATTTTTCTCTCTATTTCTCGTAACTAAAGCTCTCCAAACCTTCGATAACCCTTCCTGAGACTCCAAGTTGCGAGATAATTCTTCTTTTTCTTCCACAGAAAGTCACGGATATTTCTTTCTCCTTTTTCTTCACACACGTCTTCTGATGTTGACATAATTGAATCCTCACAAATCTTCCAAGTTTACTCAATCAGGACCGAAATTCTCTTTCCTTTTTCCAATACAAGCAAAACCCGAAACTTATAACTTAACTTCCCTGTTTTATGATAACTACCAATTCAATGAGATTTCTTCCCTTCTTTCAGTTCCAAAACACATCACGATCACTCTTTATTAAGAAACAGAGTTATTCTCGTACTTAACTCTCTCAAAATTCTTCCAAAAATACATCAACAGGATCCGAGAACTTCCACCTCCTCTGTTTTATTCTCCCGGCCTATCTATCCCAACTGGATCATTGAGCATCGAAAACCTGTTTAGCTCAAACAGGTCCAATACAATCGATTCCAGTGATTAAGTCTCCTTAAATCCGCCCAAAATTCGAACCCTAATTTGTTACTTCGCTGCAACACCTTTCCCGCCAATTTGCATATTTTGAATTCTTGAAGATGAAGGCCCCTTATCCACCAGTAGAGTCCCTTTAGCAACTGGGGTGGAAGTAGTGGTTTTTGGGGTGTACTTAGTAAAATTCCTGGGTGTCCTTATAACCTTTTTTGGGTGCTTTTAGCGCATTTCCGAGGTGCCTTTAGTAATTTCTCCCGGAGGTCCAAACGCCAGTTTTCGAGCAACTTTCTCCACAAAAGCTTATTTCTCCGAAAACACCTACAAAGACATAAAAACCATAATAAGTACAACAATTGAGCACTAGCAAAATATAGAATCGAGACAAATCAGACACAAAAATGTGTCTATCAGAATACATTCGCATCAATAATCGTGTCTCGGAGCTCAAGACCAGTATAAATAGACTTAAACGCAATATCAAGAAGGTGAAAAAAACTGCCACTTCAGGTAATTCTTTTGAGAAGACTGATAATATTTCTGATAACAGTCAAGAAAGAAAAAGGGAAAATGTCAATGCTCTTGATGAGCTATTTTCTTGTCAAACTACAACTTGACTGCTCACTAATGAGCATCCTCTTTGAGACCGTGTGAGGATGCTCATAACTCTCAAAAAGCTTTTCTTCTTGGCAAAGTGGTCTCTGTTGTATTTTTCTTTCAAAAATAACTGTTGAGCCTTGCTCCGGTTAATTATTACTTTTGTAATATTTATGATCAGTAACTCTTGAGAATGTTCAATTTGTTGCTCACTTTGGTAACCCTCATTTATCTTCCTATGATAGTTGATTTGTTGTCTATCAACAATTATCTTATGTTCTTCTTCTATTGAGCTAAGATTTTTTGTCAATGTGTTTAGATTTTGGCTTTGATTATTATCAAAACTACTTCTAAATTAGGCTCCATGGTTCTCTTGGTTTTGAACCTGGTTCATAACCATGAGCGTACGTGCACCTGGCCCATTACCGAACGTAAACGAGTAACTAGGGTTTCCCTATGAACATATATATATCATGAACTCTTCCTTTGATATATACTCGTTCGGTAACGTCAAAATTCTCCTGTGAGATTATGGTGTGCACAATGGATGGATGCAAAAAGGAAGACAATGTTGAAGGCATCAAAGTTATTGAGTTTCACGAAAATCCTCTCTCTATAACCTGCTTCCATCCAGTTGATCATGAAAAAGATATGCCTGTTCAGATGTCGTCTTAATTGGTGAGAAATCTTCTTCGAGTTTTTGGGGTTGTTCGTGAACAACTTGAAATTGCAACAAAGAATCTTGAATTTCTGAAAAACGAACTGAAGAAAGCAACTGATGAACTTTCCTGTGTTCGATCTTTGGTTGTTGATTATGTCTGAAGACCTTCAGTTTTGATTCTCTTAAGAGTTACAATTTTTTATGTCTAGGAAACTTCTTATGATAATTTATTCTTGTATTTTAAGAAGGATAACTAGGGTTTGGAATAGCCATTATTGTGAGTACACATAGCTATTTCCAACGATTTTCATCTTGCAATGTTTTTAGATTTATTTATTTAAATTCTAAAGTTTATTTGGAAGATGATTTTGCAGTATTAATCTTTATGGTTTTATATATTGTAACTTGTTATGGGATATGTGTGTTTGCGTCCGTGAACTATGATTGTCCCATATTTGATTTAAAGTTAAGTCTATCATATGTCTTTATGCAAATATTGATAAAAGATGGAATTCACTTTTGACAACAAAAGTGAAGCCTATTATGTCATTATGCAAATATTGATGGAAGATAGGATGAACTTTTGTTTACAAAGATTATGTCTATTACATGTCTCTATGCAAATATTGATGAAAAATAGAATGAATCTTTGAATGTTCCGCAATATTGGTCTTTCCCTGATCCACATCTTTGTGTAAGTACTGTGTGGCTCCGTAAGTTCTCTGATGTGAGCATTTCCGATTAAATTAATCATGGTTTCTCTTGTGGTTAATTTAATTGAGTATTTTGGATACAAATTCATGTTTCATGTGATTTGTTAATGTCCAAAGAAATCCTTCTTTTCTTATGAAAGTAAGGTCGCTCTTGTTGTTCTTTCGGGAATGACATTTTATGGGGGAGAGTTATTAATTGAACTTGTGCTTAATTTCCAAATCTTTGTGGGGAGTACGGCTGGGGAATATTGTAGGAGTTTTCTTGTATCTTTATTAACTCCTTGATGAATGCATTTAGTTTCGACTATATGATTGCATCTAAACAAAGTTGATATGTTCTCTTTTGGTCATGAAGTATCTCCATGGAAATTTCATTAGGATCCCACTAATTTTCGTACCTTTGCCAATTTATATTGACAAAAGGGAGGAGAATTAATGTGTATTTCACACTACAAATACATATGGTTTACATGATCATTATGTAAGGGGGAGTGGTTTTCATGTGAGATGAAGTATTGACTAAGGGGGAGTGATACATATCACCATAGTATTGTTGTCAAAGTTATGATATAATTGAACTTTGATGTTGTGTAATAATACTATGACACTGTATAAAAATGGTTGAGAGCTATTATTTTCTCATTGTTATAGCTACGGATCTTCAACAACTATGATGCTGAGTTGAACACATTCAGAATCACCGGAGTACTTGGAAGTGACGAAGATTTCGAGTAATGTTGAAGAACCAAGGAAATCAAGCATTTGGATTGAGAACTAGAAAGTTTATTTATTTCGTATTCCATATGTATTGATAGTTTTGTCACTAAAATTGACAAAGGGGGATATTGTTAGAGCACTGCTCGGTCAAACTCGCAAGCGTTGCTATCTCTAGCTTGTTGTCAAGTTTAGTTGCCAAAACTATAAGTCTTGATTTCTAGTCTACTTATAGCTAAGTCTCGGATTGGGATAGAAAGTGTGTTGAGCATTAGACTTCACGGCGTTCATCGATTGAAGACGAAGAACTACTAAGGGGAGCTTGTGGAACTTCATAAACAAAAGGTATGTGGAGACTTGAACTCATCTATCACTCAAAAGTCTATCTACTTTATCTCCTATTTGAGACAAAAGTTGTATAGCTATATAGACTTCAATTATACACATTTGATATTTCGGGATGAGTTTAACTCGCTTACATATTTCTCAAAATATGTGTTGGTAAGATTTCGCTTTAACCAAGTTCATCTTATATTCTTGACGAAACTCAAAGTATGATCATGTGAAAATCTCCTGGTAACATCTTACATGATTTGTGTGAGACAGTCATTTGATGTAGACTCGGAATGTTTCGTATTGATCATTCGATCACTTGAAAATTGCTTTGAAGCTAATAGGTTGTGTGAGACATCTATTGTAGTATTCTAAGAATGTTTCAATGATTGAAATGGAGTTTAGAACACTTAACCTTAATTGGATTATAGACATAGTATGCGTACTTACATATATGTTGATCCAAGACCGGTGTAGTATGCATACCCGTATGCGTACTAGCAAGGTCGGGTGAAGTCCGGGAGCCTTGGTATGCGTACTTGTACGCGTACTGGCGAACTCAGTTGAAGTCCGGGAACTTTGGTATGCGTACATGTACGCGTACTGATTTCAACTGAAGTTTGGATGTGTGACAGTATGCGTACCCGTTTGCGTACTGTCAAACACAGTTCAAGTCCGGCTACTTTGGTATGCGTACACGTTCGCATACTTGAGCGAGTTATGTTCTAAAATCGGTTTGTTCATGAACTAATACATTTATGTTAGAGCATAGCTCGGTTGAACCCACCAAGCGTTGGTATGTCAAGTTTGGTTGCTATATTTTAGTGAATCAAAACTCATTTAAGAGTCGCTTGATTATGTACTAGACTCAGCTTCGTATAGGTTAGCTTGAAAGTATTAGGATATGAGATATTACAAGTATTGCGAAGACTTGAAGAAGTGAAGAATTAAGAAGCTACAACGACAACATCATCCTTCTACTTGAGGTTAGTGATATTTGACTTGAACTGTTTCATTCCCTAACGTATCTTTCAAGTCGTGCATATTGAAAACAAAACTGCGAAGCATGAACACTCTAGATAGACATAGTATTAAGGAATACAATACGAGGTTTATTGCTTAACCATTAAACTTTGTAGATAAGACATCGACATAATCGTTTGAATGCTATTGTGATTATTTATGGGTATGAGGTGAGGATTTCATCTTAAGAAACAATGTTTATACATGTGTTTTAAGGAAGTAAGTTCATAAACTTGTTTATGAATCAAAAAGGAAATCGCCAGGCGTTATTGGTATTGTTATTCATTGCATATTTTGTGAACAACCAATATGTGTGATTTAGTATAACCGCTCATGACTTGTTTGTGTTCTTGGTAAAACTATTCACAAAGGCCTGACTTATGTATTGGTATGACTTTTATTAGTGAAACCGATCTTAAGTAATCACCTGAGATGGTATGATCGAGTTTGTGATTTGTGTACGACCAACTCTGGGTAAAGGGGAACCGATCCTATGAAGAGGTGCAACACATCACAAAGGGGAATCGATCCTTGTATGAGATGCAACAAGTTTTTAGCAGAAAGGGGAACCAATCCTATGGACATGTGCAACACATATAAGTTAGATACCATATATATGTGGGGAACCGATCCTAGTACCTAGTCAACCGAATTTTGGGAAGCTAGTGTGACTATGCACAATACTCACATGGAGGTAGAATTGAAACTTGTTTTGGTAGAACTGTGAAACCCATGATTTGTGATTGAGTGTTTCTTGATCAATCGCATAGTTCTTGAAAGTCAAATGAACCAATTCTAAACTTGTTTGAAAGTGTGGAAAATCGGTTTCAAGGTTGTAAGTATGAAAGAGGACTTACAAAGTAAGGATGTCGGCATACTTTGAACACGTGCAGTAATGTTTTTCTTTTATTGTTCAAAGTTATTCCTTAATAGCTACTGGAAGGAAATCTCAGGATCGAAACATAAATAAGTTAATGGTGGGTTTGGATGTAGAATTTAAAAGGTGGGATTTATGGGTTCAGTGGATTTGGTGGAATTACGTTTCCCTCGGTATTGGTTGCCCAAATCCTTAGAATCACGTTTCCCATGGGAATTACTTTTCCAGCAAATCCTCCATATGGAGTCCCACCCCTCTCCCTAAGATTTGCTGGGAAACTTCTCAAGGGATTTATGGACCCACTTTTTTAATTCTGAATGCCATATATATACAATTTTAAGATTCAAAATAATGCCAAACTGCATATGGACTTTAAAACAAGATAATTTTATGAATGCTATGATTTTTAACTGAGTTTCCAAACACATGAGGGATTCACATAAAACCCGGAATTTGTAATCCCATGGGATTATAAATCCTGGAAATTGTGAAATTCTACAAACAAACCCACCATAAGAATCTTTTATTTAAGGTTTTTAATTTTATTTTAGGAAAACGAGAATTAGTAATGTGCATTTACTAGTTGAGATTTTCCAAAGAGATTTTTGGGTCAATATTTTGGACAGAGCATTTCCAGGAATTATGGAAGCCGAGTTTGGAATATATTGAATATCTTTGAGAATATTTTCGGTTTTGGAAATTCCTTGGTGTCCAAACTTCCTTGTCTATAAATACTTGAAGTTTGCATTTCTAGCAAACTAATCCTTCGTAACATCAAACTTCCTCGGTTGTGTTGTTACTGGTGTAGCCGCCTATTCGGAGAGGAGAGTAACCTAATTAGGCGAAATCTCTTACGGCCGCTCAGTTTAAAGTCTTCGTTGGGATTGAGAAGCTCTATTAGTACCGTTGGTGGGAAACTAGATAATTGCGGCTTATCTTGTGTTTTTGATTGATTGGATTGACTAACGGTGGTTGAACTTTGATTGCACCTAGTTTGTTTATGCTTGAGAATCTCCTCTTCTGATATAAGATTCACTCAAACTAGATCGAAGTTTCGACATGGATCTTTAGAGTGTTGTTAGTTCTAAAGACGATCTTGTGATAATCCATTGTTAACAGACTCCGTTCTGTGAGTGATTGATCACAAGAGATTCAAGTTGTTGTGTGCAGGTGTTTATTTAAGATCTAATAAGATTTGAAGACAAAGAAGATATTGAAGATTTCTGATTTGGGTTCATAATCTTTGGTGTGCACAATACTTGTTTCGGTATAAGAGGATCCAACTATAATCGGTTTATCCTTGTGATAGATTGGATTGATTAGTTGTGTAAATTGGCATCAATAAAATTCTTTGTGATTAAAAGTATTGATTGCAAAATCTTAACAATTACCTTTGGTAGTTGAACATAAGATAGATCTATGATCATGACGAAGGAGTTTATTGAGATAAACAGAAGAGCCTTTGTCGAACTCACATCACTTGGTTGAAGAGAGTTGATACCAAAAAGATTTGATGTTCCTTTACTGTTTGGAATACGAACCAAAGGTATTGTTCCAATTACGTGACTTATTCATAAGTTGGAGGCGTGGGAATACAGACAGAACTAGGTGAACTATAGGTTTAGTTGCTTGGTCTCAACTATACGAAGTTGGTTTAATTTTGTATAGCGGCTTAATCCTGAGAATATTCAATTCTGGACAAGGTCCCGGGGTTTTTCTGCATTTGTGGTTTCCTCGTTAACAAATCTTGCTGTGTCATTTACTTTATATTTCCGCATTATAATTATTTTATAATAATTAAAGTAAATTACACAAACATTAATTCATATTTACTTGATAAGCAATCCTATTGTGTTTGGTTAAGTCCGAACCTTTTTATCAACTAAACATACTCATTGTTGTATTGTCTCGATCTCGTATCCATAGACGATCACACGAAGTGTGAACCGATTAGTTGCATTGTCTCGACTCAGTCCATAGACAATCACTTTTGCAGAAAGGACTTATAGGTAGGAAAAGTTTTAGGTTGAGGTATATTTGGGTACCCTCGCATTTTCAATTTATATATTAAGGAATGCAACCTTTTGCAAACCGTGGCTATAATGTTCATGAATCGATTTTGCTTCAATTGTGTCTTGTATACTTCTATGAGAATATAAACAATTGAACAACTCTAGAACTAGTTTCATTTGAGTCATTTGAACTAGTTATGGTTAAGATGAATATGGTTGATATGAAAGTTTTCATAAGGCTAACTTCGGTTAACTATTGTTGAGCCAACAAAGGTGCACACGTTTAGGTACGGTTACTCATATCTAAATGAAGTCACTTTTCATTTGTGTGTAACAAGCTAAGTTCGATCTAACGGTTGAAAGATATTAGCTTGAGTCTAATCAGGTTTTCATCTAACAGTGAATATAAAATGCTTTGTTACCAAGGTAACATTGATTGCAAACCCTGATTTGAAGACTGTTTAAAGGAGAACTCTAGCAACTGGGAAACCTAATCCCCAAACCTTCTGTGTGATACTAGTTGCGACTAGAGTCGATTTTAACCTTAGGTTTTTCTAAAACCCTGTATGTTAACTACTTGAAGACTTCATTGGGACTGTGAAGCCAGACCCAACTATTTTCTCTGTAGTTGCGTGTTCTGATCTTGTTGTTTTCTATCGTGTTGAGTACTATCTTCTCTAAGATTTGCTCGAGATTTAATCTCCGATAGGCAAGATAAATAGTAGTCACAAACATCTTCGTCTCATCGTTTGTGATTCCACAATATCTTGTTTCGCTACCATACGATTAAGATTATTGTGAGGTGATTGATATTTCTAGGTTGTTCTTCGGGAATATAAGTCTGGCATATCAATTGGTTCCTGTTCACCTTGATTTATCAAAAGACGAACAAAACTCATAGGTTTATCTGTGGGAGACATATTTATCTATTCAATAGACTTTTCTGTGTGAGACAGGTTGGTTTATCAAGTCTTCGACTTTGGGTCATAGCAACTCTTAGTTGTGGGTGAGATCAGATAAGGAAATCAATTGCGTAGAGTCCTGCTGGGATTCAAATACGTAAGGAGCGCAACTGTACCTTGATCAGTGTGAGACTCAACTACATTCCAGTCTGAAGTTAACTTGGAGTAGGCTAGTATCTGTAGCAGCTTAATACAGTGTGGTGTTCAAATATGGACTAGGTCCCGGGGTTTTTCTGCATTTGCGGTTTCCTCATTAATAAAACTTCTGGTGTCTGTGTTATTTCTTTTCCGCATTATATTTGGTTATATAATTGAAATATCACAGGTTGTGCGTTAAGTTCAATCAATTCTTGAATCCGGCCTTTGGGTTGTTGATCGAATTGATTGACACTTGGATATTGGTTTGTGATACCATCTAAGTTATTTCTCTTATTCAATCAGGCTCGTAAAATCCTATTTGTTTGATTGCGGATTGAATTGAGAAATTGAGATACAAAATCTTTGATATACTTTTCTTAAGATTGAGTCTGAGTGTCTAGCTGATTCTCTTGAAAGTATATTGGAGTTAGTCCATACAAATTGCTAAGTGCAATATTGGGTGTGGTTGTTAGACCCCCGCTTTTTCAGAAGACAATCCGAATAATACAATTTAATAGAAATCAAAGGTATCCCTAAGTATTTGACAAGAAGACTACCTTGAAAACAATTATGAAAACTAACAATACCTTGTAAAGTACCCTCATCAATATATGAAGAAAACAAATAATTTTTATTGAAATTCACCACCAAACCAGAAAATTTACTAAACATATCCAGCACTCTAGAAATAACTTGAGCAACTTCAACAGTACCTTTGCAGAAGACCATCACATCATCAACAAAACAGAAATGTGTTAATTGAGTAGCTTTACAATTTGGATGAAAACCATAAACATAAGAATGAATATGTTGATGAATCAAGGAACTAAACACCTCAATTACCATGACAAAGAAATAAATGGACTTGGGAAAACCTTGTCTTAACCCTATCCTGGCACCAAAAAAACCAAAAAGTGATCCACTTATCATCACAGAATATCTATAAGTGAAGATACAAATAGAATTTCAACCAATCAACATATCAGGGAGGGAAACCAAAATTCTTCATAACAACTCTAATTGCTTCACAACTAACAATAACATATGCCTTTTGCAAATTAATCTTTAAAGAACATCTTGGAATACCAGAAGTTCTGTGATAGTTCCTAACTATTTCATGAGCCAACAAAATATTATCCTGAATGAATCTACCAGATATAAAAGCTGATTGGACAACATCTTCATTCTAGAGGAAATAATCTTTGTAGTACATCTGTAAATCACATTACAACAGGAAATAAGCCTAAAATCATTTAAAGTATAAAGATTATCACATTTTGCAACAAGAGTAATGTAGGTGATGTTAACTTCTTTTAAAATCTTACCATACTTGAAGAAGTTACTCACAGTAGCCACAAAATCATTGTCAACCAAAAACCAAGCAACTTTGAAGAAATGGATATTGTATCCATCAGTACCAGGAGCTTTAGAATAGTGAATTGCAGAAAGAGCCTCAATAGCCTCATCTCTAGTCACAAGTTGAGTGAGCATAAAAGCATCTCCATAAGAAGCAAGCTTATCAAATAAACAGTCACCATGACATCATCAATATCTTCAAATCAACATTAAATAAAAAAAAAACCACATATTCACCAGTAATAAATTTATCATCCTCCAACTTAACATTATCTTTGGAAGTTAAAACAAGAATGTATTTCTAGATATCCTCTCTTTGAGGGAGGAATGAAAAAAATCTAGAATTAGAGTCACCTACCTCCATTCACTTAACTTTAGATTTTCCTTAATAATAGACTCTTCATACTTTGCAAGTCTTAGGTCTTAACAACCTCCTCCTCTCTAGCTACTAGTTCACTATTCAAAGGATTAAGTTGTAACTGTTCTTAAACAATCTATATATGTTCTTTAGCATTAAGCACCTTCTCAGAAAAATTCTTAAACCTAGCATATTTCCATCTAATAAGAATCACCTTCAACCTCTTAATTTTATTAACCAAATCATCATAGGATTACCTCTAACAGGCTCCATTCATGACATCGTAACAACATCCATAAAATCCCCTTCATCAACCCAGAAATTACATAATTTAGGGGGAGGACCATGGTATCTCCCTTCAAAAATGCTAACCACACTAGGATTGTGATAAAAATACTTGGAAGAAGAAAATCGGCACTAGAGTCATAAAAAATCTCTAACCATTCCATATTTACAAAAACTTTATCAATCGTTGAAGAAATTCTTTACACACTCTTGAAAATGCGGGGGTCTAACAACCACACCCAACAATTTGTTTGGCAATCTGAGAGGACTTACTCTAGTATACTTTCTAGAGAATCAACTAGACAGTCAGACTCAATCTAGAGTAAAGTATATCAAAGAGTTTAATATCTCTAACTCTTAATTCAATCCGCATTCAGCAAATAGAAATATGCGAGCCTGATTGAATATAAGAGGACTAACTTAAACGGTACCAAAGACCAATGTTCAAGTGTCAATCAATTTAAATCAACAACCCAAGGTCGGATATTCTAATTGATTGATCTTAATGGACAACCTGTGATATTTCAATTATATAAAAAAATATAATGCGGAAAATAAATAACACAGACACAAAAATTTTGTTAACGAGGAAAACCGCAAATGCAGAAAAACCCTGGGACCTAGTCCAGTTTGAACACCACATTGTATTAAGCTGCTACAGACTCTAGCCTACTACCAATTAACTTCGGACTGGACTGTAGTTGAACCCTAATCAATCTCACATTGATTCAAGGTAAAGTTGCGTTCCATACGTCTCTGATCCCAGCAGGATACTACGCACTTGATTCCCTTAGTTGATCTCACCCACAACCAAGAGTTGCTACGACCCAAAGTCGAAGACTTGATAAACAAATCTGTCTCACACAGAAAAGTCTATAGATTGAATAAATATGTCTCCCACAGAAATACCCAAGAATTTTTGTTCTGTCTTTTGATAAATCAAGGTGAACAGGAACCAATTGATAATCCGGACTTATATTACCGAAGAACAGCCTAGTATTATCAATCACCTCACAATAATCTTAATCGACTAGCGAAACAAGATATTGTGGAATCACAAACGATGGGACGAAGATGTTTGTGATTACTTTTATCTTGCTTATCGAAGAAATTAATCTCGAGTCAATAATTTCAATTGTACTCAATATGATAAAATCGGGCAAGATCAGAACACACAACTACAAAGAGAATAGTTGGGTCTGGCTTCATAATCCCAATGAAGTCTTTGAAGTCTTTAACCTACATGGTCTCGAAGAAACCTAAGGTTAAAGGAGAATCGACTCTAGTTTATGCAACTAGTAACACACAGGAGGTGTGGGGATTAGGTTTCCCAGTTGCTAGAGTTCTCCTTTATATAGTTTTCAAATCAGGGTTTGCAATCCAAGTTACCTTGGTAACAAAGCATTCAATATTCACTGTTAGATGAAAAACCTGATTCAACCAAGCTAATATCTTTCAACCGTTAGATCGAACTTAGCTTGTTACACATAAATGAAATGTACCCTCATTTAGGTTTATGTAACCGTACCCAAACGTGTACACCATGTTGGCTCACAAATAGTTACCCGAGGTTAGCCATATGATTACTCTCATATCAACCTTATTCATCTTAACCATAACTAGTTCAAATGACTCAAATGAAACTAGTTAAAGAGCCGTTCAATTGTTATATTCTCATAGAAGTATACAAGAACACAATTGAAGCAAAATCGGTTTGATTTACTCGAATAAATCATGAACATTAGAGCCACGGTTTGCAAAGATTGCATTCCTTATTATATAAATATTTATGTTTATGTTCAAAACCGATTTTAGAGCTTTAACCTTCAAGTATGCAAACGTGTACGCATACTTGAAATACCCGGACCAAGATTGGGTTTCGCCAGCATGAAAACGGGTACGCGAACTTTCAATCCCAGCAGAAATTCTCAGACATGAACCTGTACGCCAGTACGCAAACGGGTACGCATACTTAGGTTCCCGGATTTCTCAAACCAACAGGTACACAAACGGTTGGCATACTATGGTTCCCGGACATGGATTACATATGTGCAAGAGTGCACAACATGACATATCCAATAATGGTTAAGTGTCCAAAATTTGATCGCTGTCTGGTAGGCCTGGAAAGGGGTCTAATTCTAAAGCCTACTTGTGATACCGCAAGTGCACGGCGTCTATCGGAGACGCGGCAAGTACGGGTCGATCCCACAAGGACTTGTGGTGCTGAGATTGATCTATGGCTTACTCGACTGAGTTTTAGCAAGTGTGTAACACAGATTGAAAGTTGTTTGTGTCGATACGACTAAGGGTTGTTGTGACTCTAAACTAAGGAAAAGAATGAGCAAGAGTGTCGTAAACAGATTCTAAAGTGCTAGGGTGATTGAATCAGCCCTCTAATTCTTATGCTATGCAAAACAATATCTCAAAGTGTCTTGTACCTTCCCTTGAAGGTCTCAGATGATGAGTTACTTAACTAACTCCTTAATTCTCCCCTAGCATAGAGTGTCTTCTTACAGTACACTCTATCACAGGATCATTCTATTGTTAGCTAACTAATTCTTCCTAAAGCAATTGAACTGATATCACTAATGCATTCCTAGTATAGCTTGTCTTTTATAGTACAAACCATCACAAATTCATTTGATCCATACAACACATAATTACTCTAATTAAGCACAGCAAGAACACATATTTTGAACATGATTTACTCAACATAAGACTAGGGGTTTCATCAAACACCCTATCAAGTTAACTTAGCACATGATAATAACAATTAACACTAAAGTTGTGCTCTGGCTAGCCCAGGCATAACCATTATCATCCACAGTTTACTTCTATTTATACATGCAAACATACAAAAAAAACCCTAACTTTCTTCAAAATCGAAATTAAATAGAAAATAAATCAAACCCAATCTTCAAACGTCTCTGAATCGCTTGTCGGCTCTGTCAATCGGCTCTGAGAACTCTACCATTTGATTTCCCCCAAATATGAAACCCTAACCCTAATTCTCTCTGTCTCGACCTTAGCTTCTAGGGAAGAAGCTATGAACTAGGTAGAGAGACATTAGGGGATGGTGCATCGTTTTCTGGTGGTTGTGGTGTCGGGTGAGGATGAAAGTGATGGCTCTGCCATTTTTGGTCGGGAGAAGAGGTGGAGAGGGAGAGTTCTGTTTTCTGTCGGGGAGAAGAAGAAAGAGAAGACGAAGGAGAGGAATGGGTTTGGTCGGATGGTGTAGGGGTATGGGTGCTGTGGTGTTGAGCAGGTGCAGCAAAGGAATGATGAGAAGGTCTCAGCGAGCGTAGGATGTAGCAGGGAGATCTGAACGGCTGAGAGAGACTCGGAGTGTTTTGGTGTTGAGCGAGCGTATCAAGATATGATGAGGAAGTCGGAGCGAGCGTAGGATGTGGCGAGTGAAGATCTTAACGGCTCGGGATGAGCGGGTTCGGATCCGGGTCATGGGTAGCTCTAGCCCATGTCTTCCTTGTTGGGTTGCAACTGATTCGCGCGCGGGCTTTGGCTATCTGCTCCATAGATGCTCGACTCCAATTCTTCGCTCTTTTGGCTCCTCAATTTCTCCGAGTTTTATTTATTACCTAAAAACACAAAATTAATTAATACAAATATTTATTCTTGAAAACAAGGAAAATACAGAATATGGGATAATATCTAATTCTTGAGCACAAAAGATGAGTAAAATGCCAATAAATAGGTGTATAAATATGCACTATTTGGCACTCATCAAATACCCCCAAACCTGAATTTTACTTGTCCTCAAGTGAAACAGAAATTAAGAAATCCTAACTATACCCATGTCGCAGGTCTCTCGAATGCATTTAGCGTATGCACTAAGCCTTTAAACCCCTAGGTGTCCCTAGTGGACGAGTTGTAGTCTCGTGAGGGTTTACCAGAGGTGTACCCACAAAACCTTCTCCAACTTCAGAGTGTAAAAGAGTCTCAAGCATCCAAGGAGCTATGAGTATATAGAGTTTCTGCATGCTAGTAACAGAAGTTAGAACTACCAAAGAACGCATTCTCATCCTTAAGTGCTGAGAGAGAAGTAACCATACCATATGAAAGAATTCGGATTCGATTGTGATCATAAGCCTCGACTTCTGCCTCACCATTAGGGTTTTATGATAATTGCACTCAAAAAGATCGCTTTTTAGTCTCTCATGTGTGCGAGCGGGAATAAAGAGAGAAATCCCGCACACGTTGTAGGTAAGAAGGATAACCTTAGAAATAAAATCTGGAGACTCCACAGAAATGTGGACAAAAAGAATCTTTTCTGATGATCTCTAAGGAAGGAAATCAACCATTAGCAAGGGTGGGAGTACTCACTCACTTCTCACCCGATCGGCAATTAACATCATTCTCTCATAGGAACCATAGAAACGTCTTCACTCTTCGGTCTTCGGTCTTCAATTGTTGATGACGAACTTCTAAACTTCACAAGACTTGACAATTTTTAACTTTTCTACTCAATTCCCTTGTTGTTTGGATTTTTTTTTTTTTTTTTAATTCTTCTTTACCATGGTGGTATCAAAACTAAAAACAAACTACAATATTTTTTTATTTTTTTTTTGATTTTTTTTTTGATTTTTTTTTTACAATAAGTGAAAATAAAAATACAAATAATGAAACAACTAACTCCATGGACAAAGGACTTTAACACTCAATTTTTCCACAACTTGTATTGTCTTGATTTTATAAATTTTATTAGTTCTCATCCTATTTTCTTTTCTTTGTTGCACATAAACCTTGGACTATATCAATTTTTCTTTCAATATTCTGATGATGCTCCGCTTGCTGACGATGATGTGTTTCTATTGGTTTTGTTGATTGAGAGAGAGAGTGATGCTAACTGCAAATCGGTATTTAGAAGAAGTTTTCATCTTTAGACGTCACCCTCATGATTGACAAAAATTAGCACTCAAGAGATCAAAAGTAGTGCTGAAAATGGTGCGAAGTTGGGTAGCTCACCATTCCTACCCGGAATTGACGTACTGATGACACACACTCTAATGACTTTTCTAGAAAGTTGCAAAAAATTGAAGGTTGGTGCCTCACTTGATGTAAAATGGGTAGTCTCCACTATGGGTGATCACAATTCTACTACCGAATATCTAAACAACACCTAATTTGCCCTCCGGTATGGTTAAATCCAACTTTAACGCTCTAATCAACTAAGAAACCCGATTGTGTTCTCCGGTACTTCTAACTTCTGTTATTTCGGTCAGATTCTCTATGTAAACATAGCTAGAAGCATGCTAGTGACTCTAAAATCTCTAAAAGTTGGAGGTTTTTACAAAAAGAGCTTTTTTTTTTTTTTTTTTTTTTTTTTTTTTTGAAATAAAAGATTAAAAAGACTAAAAACTCTAAATGCAAATGCACCCCCAAACCTAAATCAAACATTGTCCTCAATGTGTCAACATATAGAAAAATTTTAAACAATCACATACCGAGAGAACTATGCTGATAAGAGAAAAGGGAAGAGATTATTAGGATGTCGGCGAAAGCAAGGTTGGAGCTTCATTAGTCAAGGCTAGAATCCAACATTCTCAGCGGAGATCATATCGGATTAGCACAATATATGCACAAGAAGACTCAACCGATTCAAGAAAAGAAAAATTTAACAAGTCCTACTGGATTATATACAATGAAAATTCACCATAAACCAATAGTCTAAAGAGTTGAGGGTCAACCCAAAAGAAAATATGTACAAACATTAACAGCCTTACACAAATATAACATGAGAGTGCAAGTAAGACTGTGTATGAGAATGAGTTTCCCCCAAACCTAAACTTGTGAACGGGTGTGTTTGAGAGCACAAAATCTTGCAATTTTAACGGTACATCATGCAAAAGGTCTAACTCAAAATGAGTTTTGCTAAGAACAGGCAGACATACACATTCCAACTGTGGCTTCTTAAAAGTGTTATACTTTGATGCAAAATAGTCCAAGAGGACTTGGGAAGCACAAAGTTCTAGGCCTAAATTAGGCATTCTCAGAAAAGTTGGTTTTGCAATTTTGTGACAAACTACACCTAGGTTTGGTGGAGGAGTTTCAATTTGTGACTCAGGATAGGGGTTAGGTACATCTAAGTTGTTTTCATGTATAAAATCATTTGCACCGTCACATACTTTCCTAAAGTCAGAAGAGGGTAAATCATGTTCACCTGCATAAAACAGTTCATCAATCTCCATGTCATAATCATCATCACTCTCATGTACAACATGACTAGGAGAGATATCATGCTGTAACCTAGGCATGGAATCAGGCACATGCATTGAATCATTTGTGTCAACAGACAATTCAGCTATTCCTAGGTCATAAACAGGTGGTAAAGCATGCTCACATTCACTGAAGAATTTCACAAAACTAAGCTCATAGTTAATATCACATGTATGAATGTTAGAAGAAGTATCATTCATAGGGTTCACAGAAGAGACGTCTAACGTCTCTGAACCAAAAGATTCCATCATATTTTCAGCATGCACATGCTCTTCTAACATATCATATTCATCATCATCATCATCATAGCAAAAATTCATCTCTCCATTCAAAATTGTAGCATTTCTAGTGTACTCATCTACTTCTAGATTAGGTTCGTATTCAGTGTTAGTTGCATGAGTGGGACTAGAAACACTATTTCCATAATTGTCAGGAATAACAAACATCCTATCATAATATTCCTTCCAATCTTCATTTTGTAACTCAATCGGAGTTCCTTTGAAGAATCATAGTGAGTTGTTCTATTGAAGGGGAGTCTTCACTAGTGGGTATGCATGTTTCATATGAATGATCATTACATGGTTGTGCACATGGTTCACTAGAGAAGGGAAATTCAGACATGTTGCTATATGGATGATCATGCATTGCATTCAATTCAAATCTAACATTGTTTTGCTCTATGAGGTTTTCCATTGAGTGCATACATGGGTTCATTGGAGGATAGAATTGCTCATCCTCCCATGGTGGTTGATGATACATGTGGTCATAATGATTAGGGTATGTGAGGTCAGGGCCCTGAGAAGGCTCATAATATTCCCTAAAATCACTATGGTATGTGGGGGGTTCATATTGTGAAGCGTGCCCGTAAGCAAGCTCTCTAATTGATTTGTTTGTATCCCCTGTTGCAGGCCGAAATCCTGACATGATTTAGCACTCAAATTGAACTCAAAGCCCAGTTGTAGTGGACTTAGTTTGGTTTGGATGGGCTGGTTTGGTTTAAGAGGGCTTCATTTGGTTTGTGTGGGTTTCTTTGGTTTATTGGGAAAGTACAGCCCAGTTCATGTGGGCTTCAGTGGTTGTGCAAAGCCCAGGGTGTTTGCAAAGCCTAGCTGGTTCAGTTTATGTGCACAGCCCAACAGATGTGGGCTCAGTTTGTTTGCAAACTGTGTGTGTGGAGGTTGGGCTTGGCAGGTTCACAACCCAGCTGATGTTAAACAGCCCAGCAGTATGGCTTGGTTTATTATGGGCTGGCTTGGGTGCAGAGCCCAGGTTGGGTTCAAAATGCACAGCCCAAATGTTCAGCTTTTGTGGGCTTCAGAGTTGGTTTTCTTTTTGTGGGCTTTAGTTTGTGAGAAGAGCCCAGGTTGGGTAGCTGCCATGACCCTAGGTTATTTGCAAAGCCTGAGTTCGATTAGCCTTGATGGACTGGGTTTCATTTTTGTGCAGAGCTGTGGCAAGATCATACACTGTCTGTGTGCACAGCTCTGGCAATGTACAGAATAGGAGAATCACAGCTTAAGCACAAGGTTATGTGCTCAGCTTGGTCAGGCCAAACAAAGATGGTGCACAGATTGTGTATGAATTAGTTTATGCAAAGCACACAAAAAAAATCAGAAAGGATACAGCACAGCACAGAGCACAGGACAGATTGGCAGCACAGATTATGCACAGCTTCTTGCAGCTTAGCACAGCACAATACAAATTGTGCTCAACTCAGCACTGCTTAGCAGGCTTGTGCTTACAGCAAAGCAAACTTACAGATCAAAAGGTACAGCACAGAGTGGCAAGGCAGGTTTAAGCTACAGCTAACTTGGGTTTCTAAGATGTGGCTTACAACTTGCAGCTTCAGGGGGCTAGCAAGGTTGTAGATGGCTCACAGATCACACAGGAAAGTAGATGGCTCACAGGCCAGTTGCATCAACTCACTCCGTTGATGTCAACAGTCTGAGTTGACTTCAACTCAGATTCTTCACAAGCTAGATTCAGGGTTGACAGGGTATCACAAGCAAGTTTAGCAGGGTTTTGTGCTCACAGAGAGCTTCCCAGATGTTGGTTGTCACAGAAAGTGCTTAGTGTACAAAGCAACTTAGCTCAGCAGGGTTTATGAATGCTCAGAGGTTTGTCAACTGGGCTTGTAACAAGCTTGGAAGCCACAGTTGTAGCTCAACTCACAGCTTCAGGGGGCTGGATATTGGCAGCTCAGAGGGTCTATGCACAGATTGCAGATAGTAGCATGGCACAGCGACTAAGTAATGCTAGAACTCTACAGCATGCTCAGGGTTTGGTGGCAACTTGGCTCAACAGCTACAGGGCAGCTAGTCTATCATGCAAAATATGGTTCACAGGGCATAGGGCATACAATATTCAATTACTAACCTCAAGTCATGCGCCTTTGGGTTGGCTCAGCTGCTCACAGGCACAGCAGCATAGCAGCATAGCATAATAGGTACCTGTTGGCTCAGCAAGAGTTTTAGTACTCTGCAATGTGCAAGTTAAAGCAAAGAAAGTGGAACTCAGCACTGGCTATCACCAGCTGAGAATATTTTGGACTGACTGGGAAGCTAAGTTATACTAAGTTATAACACAAAGAAGCTAAGTTATAAAATCGAAGCTAAGTTACACTATGAAAAACTAAAAACAAGGACATACAGACAATGAACTAAATGCAATGAACTGAAACTAAGTTACACTATGAAAAGCTAAGTTACACTATGATGCAAATGCATATATACAGGGGTAGTAAAGAAAAAAAAATTGAAGAAAGGCCAAGAATTAACACAGCAAGTGCAAGTATGTACAGGGATGGATTGAAAGACAGTGAAGTCAAGCCAAAAATCACAGGGCACACGCCAAGTCCCCGGCAGCGGCGCCAAAAACTTGGTAGGCCTGGAAAGGGGTCTAATTCTAAAGCCTACTTGTGATACCGCAAGTGCACGGCGTCTATCGGAGACGCGGCAAGTACGGGTCGATCCCACAAGGACTTGTGGTGCTGAGATTGATCTATGGCTTACTCGACTGAGTTTTAGCAAGTGTGTAACACAGATTGAAAGTTGTTTGTGTCGATACGACTAAGGGCTGTTGTGACTCTAAACTAAGGAAAAGAATGAGCAAGAGTGTCGTAAACAGATTCTAAAGTGCTAGGGTGATTGAATCAGCCCTTTAATTCTTATGCTATGCAAAACAATATCTCAAAGTGTCTTGTACCTTCCCTTGAAGGTCTCAGATGATGAGTTACTTAACTAACTCCTTAATTCTCCCCTAGCATAGAGTGTCTTCTTACAGTACACTTTATCACAGGATCATTCTATTGTTAGCTAACTAATTCTTCCTAAAGCAATTAAACTGATATCACTAATGCATTCCTAGTATAGCTTGTCTTTTTATAGTACAAACCATCACAAATTCATTTGATCCATACAGCACATACTTACTCTAATTAAGCACAGCAAGAACACATATTTTGAACATGATTTACTCAACATAAGACTAGGGGTTTCATCAAACACCCTATCAAGTTAACTTAGCACATGATAATAACAATTAACACTAAAGTTGTGCTCTGGCTAGCCCAGGCATAACCATTATCATCCACAGTTTACTTCTATTTATACATGCAAACATACAAAAAAAAACCCTAACTTTCTTCAAAATCGAAATTAAATAGAAAATAAATCAAACCCAATCTTCAAACGTCTCTGAATCGCTTGTCGGCTCTGTCAATCGGCTCTGAGAACTCTACCATTTGATTTCCCCCAAATATGAAACCCTAACCCTAATTCTCTCTGTCTCGACCTTAGCTTCTAGGGAAGAAGCTATGAACTAGGTAGAGAGACATTAGGGGATGGTGCATCGTTTTCTGGTGGCTGTGGTGTCGGGTGAGGATGAAAGTGATGGCTCTGCCATTTTTGGTCGGGAGAAGAGGTGGAGAGGGAGAGTTCTGTTTTCTGTCGGGGGGAAGAAGAAAGAGAAGACGAAGGAGAGGAATGGGTTTGGTCGGATGGTGTAGGGGTATGGGTGCTGTGGTGTTGAGAAGGTGCAGCAAAGGAATGATGAGAAGGTCTCAGCGAGCGTAGGATGTAGCAGGGAGATCTGAACGGCTGAGAGAGACTCGGAGTGTTTTGGTGTTGAGCGAGCGTATCAAGATATGATGAGGAAGTCGGAGCGAGCGTAGGATGTGGCGAGTGAAGATCTTAACGGCTCGGGATGAGCGGGTTCGGATCCGGGTCATGGGTAGCTCTAGCCCATGTCTTCCTTGTTGGGTTGCAACTGATTCGCGCGCGGGCTTTGGCTATCTGCTCCATAGATGCTCGACTCCAATTCTTCGCTCTTTTGGCTCCTCAATTTCTCCGAGTTTTATTTATTACCTAAAAACACAAAATTAATTAATACAAATATTTATTCTTGAAAACAAGGAAAATACAGAATATGGGATAATATCTAATTCTTGAGCACAAAAGATGAGTAAATGCCAATAAATAGGTGTATAAATATGCACTATTTGGCACTCATCACTGTCGTATGCGTCAAAAATAAATTACTTTCTCACAACTCAAAATATATATTATAGCAAGGGCAAGAAAGGATCGTTCCCACAGAGAGGTCTTGGGTTGTCAAGATGTTTCGGTTTCCTATATAAAATAATGGGGGGTTTTCTGATTTTTATAAACTAAGTTATTCTAAAAACAAATAAAGCAAAGCAAACACTCAAATCAAAATGTAAAGATATTGGTTAAGGATTTCGTTTTCATTCACTAACTTGTTCTTGTCTTAATAACTAGAATTGATATTTAATCTCAACTTTTATCAAAGGCCCTATGATATCTTGATCGCAAGAATATCCCGCAAATATCTACTTCTACTTTTGTTCAATCATTGAAACTTTCTTAGAGGATGACAATAGCCGTTTTCACACATTATTAACATCAAAGCAATTTTCAAGATATTGAAATAATCATAACGAAACATTCCAAGACTACACCAAATGATTGTATCACACAAACAATATAAGATGTTACTCGGCAATTTTCACATGATATAAGATGAACTTGGTCGAAGCGAAAGCTTGCCAACACATATTTCGAGAAATTTGTAAGCGAGATAAACTCAGCTCGAAATCTCAAATGTGTATTTTGAAAACTATATCGTAATACGACTTATGTCTTAATATAGGAGATAGAGTAAAAATAGATTTTCCAAGTGATAGATGAGTTTTAGTCTCCACATACCTTTTGTCGATGAAGTTCCACAAGCTCCCCTTAGTAGTTCTTCGTCTTCAAATGATGAACGCCGTGAAGTCTAAGCTCAACTACACAATCTATGTCCTAGTCCAAGACATCTATAAATAGGCTAGAAATCAAGACTTATAGTTTTGATCAATAACATTGACAAACATGCTTGAGATAGCAACGCATGCGAGTTCGAACGAGCAGTGCTATAACAATCTCCCCCTTTGTCAATTTCAGTGACAAAACTATCAATACATATGGATTACAAAATAATTAAAAATTGTAGCTTCTCATCCAAATACTTGATCTCCTTGGCATCTTCAACACGACTCGAAAACTTCGTCACTTCCAAGTACTCCATGATTCTAAACGTGTTCAACTCAGCATCATAGTTGTTGAAGATCCGTAGCGATAACAATGAGAAAACAAATGCTCTCGGTCATTGTTATACAGTGTCATAGTATTATTACACAACATCAAAGTTCAATTGTATCACAACTTTGACAAAAATACTATGGTGATATGTATCACTCCCCCGTAGTCAATACTTCATTTTGACATGAAAACCACTCCCCCTTACATAATGATCCGTAAACCATATGTATTTGTAGTATGAAACTACACATTAATTCTCCCCCTTTTGGTCAATATAAATTGGCAAAGGTACGAAAACTAGTGGGATCCTCATGAAATTTTCATAAAGATACTTCATGACCAAAAGAAAATAACATACCAACTTATTTAGATGCAATCATAAAGCCGAAGCTAAATGCATTCATAAAGGATTTTATAAAGATACAAGATAACCCCTATAATATTCCACAGCCGCACTCCCCACAAATATTTGGCAATAAAACACAAGTTCAAAAAGAACTCTCCCCCATAATATGTCATTCCCGAAAGAACTACAAAGGCGACCTTGCTTTTACAAGAAAATAAGGATTTCTTTGGATATAACGAAATCACATGAAAACATGGATTTGAATCCAAAAATCTCAATTGAATCAACCACAAAAATGATCAATTCAATTGGTCATGCTCGACATAGGAGAACTTACAGAGCAACACAGTGTATGCACAACAATGTGGATCGGAGATCGACCAATACTGCGGAATATACAAGGATTCATTCTATTTTTCATCACTATTTGCACAATGACATATAATAGACTTAATCCTTGTAAACAAAAATGCATCCTTTCTTTCATCAAAATTTGCATAATGACATAAAAGGCTTTAAATTTTGTTTGTCAAAAGTTCATTCTATCTTTTATCAATACTTTCATACCGACATAATAGAGATAACCTTTGAACAAGTATGGGACAGTCACAGGTTCACGGACGTAAACAACATATCCCATAACAATTTGCAATAAATAAAATTATAAAGATTGAAATTGCAAAAATCATCTTCCAAAAAACTTAGAATTTAAATAAATATAAAAACATGAAGATGAAAACGTTGGACATAGCTACGTGTACTCACAATAATGGCTATTCCAAAAACACAAGAAATAAATCCTCATAAGAAGTTTCCTAGACATTATAAATCAAAGACAACTCTAATACCAAGGATAAAGCACTAAAGACTAGTCATCATCTTCATCATCGGAGACCATAAGAGTGGCTTGAATCATATCCATGTCATCTTTGATTTTTGGAAACTTAGTTGCAATTACAAGTAATTGTTCTTGAACGCACTGTACCTTGGCGCTAAACTTATCAACACCTTTGAGAATTTGATGAAGAAGATTCATGGAGGTAGACTCACATGTGTCATCAAGTGCGTCGCTTCTTTGTCTCTTGCAAGCGTTTTCCTTCATGCGACTGAAGGTGCAAGGGCGGACTAGCTTGGGAGTACCAATAGAGTTCCCAATTGGATCTATAGAGAAAGTGCGACAAATTCGCCCATTCAAGCAAGGAAATCCTAGCTTCTTGTTGGTAGACGTCATCGACAACATTTGATATATGATAAACCCACAAATGTCGAGACTTTGAGTTTCCAACATAAGATAATAGACCAATTCCGCAAACTCACGATTCCAACGAGAATTCTCAATCGTTGAGGGACAAAGATTAGATATACCAAGTTTACCAAAGGACATCAAGGCAAGACTAAGATTATTAGTAGGAAATTTTCCTTAATTCCATCTAACACTCTTACCACATAAACCAATGGAAATGGTTTCATAAGAGGGTCGATCATGACTCGGTCTTGGAAGGCAAAAATTCCCAAGGGGAATATTAGTAATCTTTGAAATCAACTCTCTAGATACATGAATCCTTTGTCTATTAACCATGGTCTTGAATTCCACGTCATCATAATTAACCTCATAGATGTTAGCCTAGAAGATTCTTGTAAGAGTGTCAAAACCTTCACCAAGACCATCGAAGATGTTTCCAAGGTTGAATTTTTCAAAAAAAAACTAAATCCTCTTTATGTCCACTAGAAAAATCCGATTTCTTTTCTAGAATAAATCCATTAGATGAAATCCTTTCAAAAACTTTAGCACAAGAATCATTAACAAATCTAATCCTAAGGGAATTTTGATCTATAGGAAAATTCATGCTAGAAGATGAAGAACCCAAATTTTTTGAAATTCCTTTTGAAACCTTGAAGTTCATCATGAGATCTAGAAATTGGAAAGAAAAAAGGAAGAAAACACTTACTTGGAGTGAAACTTGAATACCCTTTTTCTTATTTTTCTCCAAAGATGATTTAATGGAGGAAATTCATGAATCCTAGAAAGTTCACGTACGCGGACAAATGGGAGATGGAAGAGGGTACGCGTATTCCTTCTTTATATGCTCACCGATGGGCTTGGACACGTTTTTCTGAACCGCGACCCACAAAGTAAATGTAGGATTTTCTTTGATGTAAAAACATCAAGGTTGTGCAACTCGTGA
The DNA here is from genome assembly GCA_023531295.1 of Papaver armeniacum. Taxonomy (NCBI): domain Eukaryota; kingdom Viridiplantae; phylum Streptophyta; class Magnoliopsida; order Ranunculales; family Papaveraceae; genus Papaver; species Papaver armeniacum. Next base: position 120,626 of record JAJJWW010009219.1, read on the forward strand.
CGACACACATTCGTGTGAAAAGACGGTGCAGTAGAAAGCGTATTCAAATATCCAAAAAGGACAGAAATACATATTAACCCAATTATACACAAACCAAACCATTTATTGCCTCATCTCAAGATATACACAAATGGGGTAGTGCCAGGCTCGTTACCAAGTGGAAAGATATGCAGAGAGTTCCTCATGCACCATTTGTGGTTGATATTTGTGTGCAGTACCAGAGATATAATCATAGTAATGATGATAATCAGGGTTACTGGAGCTTTCTAACTTCCTTTTCATATGACCAGAAAGAAGATTTTTCCGATAACTTGAAACTGCATCAACAATACGAGAACCCGTTTTATTGGACCTACTTGTGTTGACAGCAAGTTTAGTTTGTACAACATGATTGCATGATTTTACATGTACCGAACTTTTATCGGAACGATTCTTAATCTTAACTGGATTAAGTTTTTCTAGGAATCTAAAAAAGTTTTCAAATGCTCTAAATAGATCCTTGTCAATTGATCCATTACGATAGTATTCCTCAAAAAGATTAAGAGTTAATCTAGTGAGATTCCATATCTTTGAGCGCAAAGAATGTTTTCTCAACGTTCCTTACTTTTTAATTTTTCCTTTTGATTGTTTTTCATCATCTAAGTTTTCCAAAGTCTTAGATGAAATGAGATTATCATGAGAAACTGGAGGTTTTGTCCATAATAATCTCTGAACAATCTTTAAGGAGTTCTAGCGTGCGTTACAGATGCCAAGAGCAAGTTTCCCATAAGGGCAAACTTTTAAGGACCAGTCAAACAAAAACTTATTAGGTTTATAGTGTTTGCCTGCTCTGATACCAATTGAAAAGGCGGGGGTCTAACAACCACACCCAACAATTCGTTTGGTAATCTGAGAGGACTTACTCTAGTATACTTTCTAGAGAATCAACTAGACAGTTAGACTCAATCTAGAGTAAAGTATATCAAAGAGTTTAATATCTCTAACTCTTAATTCAATCCGCAATCAACAAATAGAAATCTGCGAGCCTGATTGAATATAAGAGGAGTACCTTGAATGGTACCAAAGACAAATGTTCAAGTGTCAATCAATTTAAATCAACAACCCAAGGTCGGATATTCTAATTGATTGATCTCAATGCACAACCTGTGATATTTCAATTATATAACAAAATATAATGCGGAAAATAAATAACACAGACACCAGAATTTTGTTAACGAGGAAAACCGCAAATGCAGAAAAACCCCGAGACCTAGTCCAGTTTGAACACCACGCTGTATTAAGCCACTACAGACTTTAGCCTACTACCAATTAGCTTCGGACTGGACTGTAGTTTAACCCTAATCAATCTCAGACTGATTCAAGGTAAAGTTGTGTTCCTTACGTCTCTGATCCCAGCAGGATACTACACACTTGATTCCCTTAGTTGATCTCACCTACAACCAAGAGTTGCTACGCCCAAAGTCGAAGACTTGATAAACAAATCGGTCTCACACAGAAAAGTTTATAGAATGAATAAATCTGTCTCCCACAGAAATACCCAAGAGTTTTTATTCCGTATTTTGATAAATCAAGCTGAACATGAACCAATTGATAATCCGTACTTATATTCCCGAAGAACAGCCTAGTATTATCAATCACCTCACAATAATCTTAATCGACTAGCGAAACAAGATATTGTGGAATCACAAACGATAAGACGAAGATGTTTTGGTTACTTTTATCTTGTCTATCGGAGAAATTAATCTCGAGTCAATTATTTCAATTGTACTCAATACGATAGAATCGGGCAAGATCAGAATACGCAACTACAAAGAGAATAGTTGGGTCTGGCTTCACAATCCCAATGCAGTATTTGAAGTCGTTAACCTACAGGGTCTCAAACAAACCTAAGGTTAAAGGAGAATCGACTCTAGTTTATGCAACTAGTAACACACAGGAGGTGTGGGGATTAGGTTTCCCAGTTGCTAGAGTTCTCCTTTATATAGTTTTCAAATCAGGGTTTGCAATCCAAGTTACCTTGGTAACAAAGCATTCAATATTCACCGTTAGATGAAAAACGTAATTCAACCAAGCTAATATCTTTCAACTGTTAGATCGAACTTAACTTGTTACACACAAATGAAATGTACCCTCATTTAGGTTTATGTAACCGTACCCAAACGTGTACACCATGTTGGATCACAAATAGTTAACCGAGGTTAGCCATATGATTACTCTCACATCAACCTTATTCATCTTAACCATAACTAGTTCAAATGACTCAAATGAAACTTGTTAAAGAGCTGTTCAATTGATATATTCTCATAGAAGTATATAAGAACACAATTGAAGCAAAATCGGTTTGATTCACTCGAATCAATCATGAACATTATAGCCACGGTTTGCAAAGATTGCATTGCTTATTATATAAATGTTTATGTTCATGTTCAAAACCGATTTTAGAACTTTAACCTTCAAGTATGCAAACGTGTACGCATACTTGAAATACCCGGACCAAGATTGGGGTTTGCCAGTACGCAAACGGGTACGCGAACTTTCAATCCCAGCAGAAATTCTCGGACATGAACCTGTATGCCAATACGCAAACGGGTACGCATACTTAGGTTCCCGGATTTCTCAAACCAACATGTACGCAAATGGGTGCACATAATATGGTTCCCGGACATGATTACATATGTGCAAGAGTGCACAACATAACATATCCAATAATGGTTAAGTGTTCAATCATTGAAACTTTCTTAGAGGATGACAATAGCCGTTTTCACACACTGTTAGCATCAAAGCAATTTTAAAGATATTGAAATAATCATAACGAAACATTCCAAGACTACACCAAATGATTATATCACACAAACCATATAAGATGTTACTCGACAATTTTCACATGATATAAGATGAACTTGGTCGAAGCGAAAGCTTGCCAACACATATTTAGAGAAATATGTAAGCGAGATAAACTCAGCTCGAAATCTCAAATGTGTATATAGAAAACTATATCGTAATACGACTTATGTCTCAATATAGGAGATAGAGTAGAAATAGACTTTCCAAGTGATAGATGAGTTTTAGTCTCCACATACCTTTTGTCGATGAAGTTCCACAAGCTCCCCTTAGTAGTTATTCGTCTTCAAATGATGAACGTCGTGAAGTCTAAGCTCAACTACACAATCTATGTCCTAGTCCGAGACATCTATAAATAGGCTAGAAATCAAGACTTATAGTTTTGATCACAAAAATTGACAAACATGCTTGAGATAGGTATGCATGCGAGTTCGACCGCGCAGTGCTCTAACAACTCTCCTGCGTGTTACTCCAAGAATAAAAACAACCAGTGTATCTAAGATTAAAAATCTCAGCCTCTTGAGTACAATCCCAAAACTCTTTATCATGTGAAGAAGTTATCTCAGTGCCTCCAATTCTATCCCTTACAACAAGCAAATAATTAAAATCCCCCAATAAAATCTAAGGGAATTTTATAAGTAGCAAAAGCATTATAATCTCAGTCCATAAATGCCTTCTCTAGATGATATCATTGCTCCCATTGACAACAATTGCAATAAATCTCTTATTCTGACAAGTAAGAATATCTAGAAACAAAGCTTTAAAAGAACAATGGATAAGCTTTACCTTCATAACCTCAGGGTCCCAGCCAACCCAAATCCTTCCAGAAGCATCAAGAGGATAATTATCCACAAATTGCCAAGAAAGGCAAATTCTATGCCTAATACTAACTTTATTTATTTCCTGAATATGTGTTTCAATAACACCCACCATGCTCAATTTATCACTATGAACAAGATTCATAACCCATGCCTTCTTTAAGGGATCATTTAAACCCCTTATATTCCAAAATTCTACTTGAATCATGTCAACCATGAGAAGTATTAGATTTTTTATTCTTCTCAAACTTTTTGTCAACAACCTTAGAGTCACATTAGTCTTTCCTTGCACATAATACTTTGGTAAAAAGTGAGCTCTAGATCCACCACTACCATCATTCAAATGTCTCACATCAAGAACTTCTACACGAGATTACATAAAACTAATCCCCTTATCCTTTTATTTACAAATGGCAACATCAATTCTGCTTCCCTCTACTTTCTCTAAATGAGATCGAGGAAAAATATCCATACCCTCAATAGAATTTCCCACTTGTAAATAGGAAAACTTATTAGTGACCTCAGTTGAAAGAATCAAAGAATGCACAACAGTCTCACTAGTACAGAAATGGCCTTTAGCCACGCCAAATATAAATTTCCCAGTCACGCCTTTTTGGTTTTGGCGTGTCTATAGGGTATACTTCTACCCTATAGACACGCCATGTTCAATGGGCGTGTTCATATAAGTGCTTTCAGCCACGCCAGGGCTACTAGCGTGTCAAAATTTCAACCGTTTAGTCACGTTAACTTCAAATTTTTGATTGGGCGTGTTTATAGACCAGTCTATGGCCACATTAGGTATTGGGCGTGTTTATAGACCAGTCTATGGCCACATTAGGTATTGGGCGTGTTTATAGACCAGTCTATGGCCACATTAGGTAGTTGTGGTGTGTCCAAAAGGTTAGTCACGCTATTTAAAGTGCGTGTCCCTAGTGTACGATTGATTGACACACCAAATTCAAAGTGTGGCCAAAAAGTTCTTCTTTGGACACCCCTATACCAGCGTGTCCATAGTGTACGATTTATAGACACGCCGGTATATGCGTGTCCATAGTATAGGACATATAGACACGCCACATTGAAAGTGTAGCCAAAAATTTCTTCTTTGGACACGCTAGTATATGTGTGTCCATAGTGTGCGTTATATAGACACGCCGGTTTTATACGTGGCTAAAAAGTTCATTTTTAAAAAATTAATAAAAATCTTTCGCTCATATTCGAACGCATGACCTCGAAGGATTTAGATAACGTACCAATCCACCAAGCTGCCCATCTTTAGATGTTTAGGATTAGTGTTTTGAAAATACTAGACTGGTTGAACTACTCAACATTTAAATAAACACGCCAAGTTGAAAGTGTGGCCAAAAAGTTCTTCTTTGGACACGCTAGTATGTGTGTGTCCATAGTGTGCGTTCTATAGACACGCCGGTTTTATAGCGTGGCGAAAACGTTCGTTTTTAAAAAATTAATAAAAATCTTTCGCCCATATTCGAACGCTTGACCTCGAAGGATTTAGATATCGTACCAATCCACCAAGCTGCCCATCTTTAGATGTTTATGATTAGTGTTTTGAAAATACTAGACTGGTTGAACTACTCAACATTTAAATAAACACGCCAAGTTGAAAGTGTGGCCAAAAAGTACACCCAAAACCCTCAAGACTAATCCTCTAGCTTTCTCTGGAATAGATTCTGACTTGCATGTTCTGCAAGTTATTGGGTTCTCCAAAACTATTTCTGCAAATCTTCTAAACACCTATAATCAAAATTTCTTTGGTAATCTGTTGCATTGGAATGCTATAAATAACTTGGGAGTCTGCAATTTGGTTTCTAGAAGATCATACTCCTGGACTATGTGTGCTATCAAAATTTCCTCTCAGCTACCACACTGCATTCTGGTAAGATTTTTCATTGCTCTCTCAAGCATTCTTGTACTAATATGTTATTCTATCTCTATAACTTCAAAGTTGCCTATGCTACCAGTTGGAGTAGTTCATATGAATGCCCAGATAAAACTATTAATCCCATAAAACAATTTCAAACCTTCATAATAACCCCCTTTCAAATTCCCCCTGCTATTTACTATAGTCACCATATCAAGGTCAAAACCAAAATTAAACACAACAGCCACTCAACCAAGCATAATACAATAACCCAGAACCACATATACATTCAATTGAACATCATTGTCTTTAAAACCAACACTATCAAATCTAAAATCAGCACCACTAGCATTAACTGTTTATCCATGAGAAACATATGCAATATTCAGCCAAAAAACATTTATAGGAATACTTACTTTACCATCTGGAAGGGGATGGTTGACTACTGGTCAAGCTCCTGGTGCAACCCCAGAGGTCCCCACACCACTTCCAACAACCTTCTTGTTAGCTCCACTCCTTTCTGGTGCATCCCTCCTCCTTGGAACAGAATAGTTTCCCCTAGGAGGAGGCATAGGAACTACTACATCCTCAGGAATCTCATTAGAATCAGTTATCTCCCCTGGTCCGAAGATTGCAATATCATAAGCATCCTCTGCCAACTGTCGCATCACTGGTGCCAGCATGAAGATATTGGGGAAGACTACCACATCATTGGGGAGACCATGAGTGTAATTCTCCCGAATCTTAGCTTTGCATGCAATGGAACCAGTGCGAGAATAGAACCCATGTGTAGCACCACCACAAACCACCTCCTCCTCCCCTACAAGTACCACACCTTCATTAATCACAAACCGGCCTTTGTCAGGATGAACGGCATACACCACCCACCCTTCATCAGCCCTTTGGAGTTGAGGAAGTTGAGGATCCAACGCATAAGCACTGGCACTATCATACATAACAACCCTATCCTCTTTGACTTCTCCAACACCTCCAGTACCAACTTGCATGTTTGGCTTTGGTTCCTCACTGCTGCTACTGCTTATCTCTACTACCTATCAAATTGGAGAAATGGGGGAATCTCAATCAATAACACCATCACAGTTACTAATAAAGCCAATTACAACTATGAAATTCACTTTCAACACCTTTTTTTTTTATAAAGAGAAAATTTTATAGAAATTAGCCAGGATTGTGATCTTTTGCCAGAAGCTCACAAAAGACTGGGAAAGTTTTCAACAGATAATATTGGCATTGCTGTCTGTCTGACATGTTTGGCAACAACGTCTGCCACTTGATTATCATTACGGCTTACATGAATAAACTCACAAACCAAAAAACTAGAGATTAAGTGCTTTATCTCCTTTATTAACTTTCAACACCTGAACCCAACAATTCTTCCATGATTATCAAAAATCAATACCTGGTTTTCTTTCATATTCATCTTAGCCTTCTTTTCCTCTGGTCTACCCATGGATTCCTGATTTGTAGACATGGTTGGGCGATCATTCAGATTTAGATATGCATTATAACCTCGCTTAGACATAGCTTCAACAATTGTAGGGATTTTGCGAAGATGGAATGTGGAAGTTACAGAGTTACAAAATTGGAAATTATAACCGATCTCTTAGGAAATTATAACCGATCTCTTCCAAACAGGCCTTATGGACGAGAAGACCAACAGTTAACACATCTCACCCATCCTTTTTCAATCCTCGAGATCAATTAGTTGAGATATCGGGGAGGCACATGCCTACTAAGTGCATGCAAAGACCTATTGAACACCACCCCAACTTATTGCCCGTTCAGAGGCGGCAACAAACACTTGGCAGCTATTTGGCAAGCGGACTCTCTAAGCGGGCTACCCGTGACCCGAAGTTGAAACCCAGTACCGAACCGCAGCTGCCCTCAACTATTTTCGTCAGAGACGGGCTTGAAGTGGCAAGTGGAAGCCCAATTACCTTAAAACTTCTAGAAGAAGACGCTGTCATCCTTCTGAAGGAGCCCATCATTTTGAAAAAATTAATAAAAAGCTTTCGAACGCAATATTCGAACGCATGACCTCAAAGAAGTTAGGTAACGTATCAATCCACCAAGCTGCCCATCTTTAGACGTGTCTATAGGGTGTTTTGAAAATACTAAACTGGTTCAGCTACTTAACATTTTAATAAACACGCCAAATCAAAGTGTGGCCTGTTATAATATGCATGGGATATGGTAGCTATCCACTTAGCACCATTAGTTACACCAAGCACCTTGCATAAGCACCTTGTTACACCAAGCACCTTGTATAAGATACTTAAGCAATAGTAAGCTTAAGATGAGATTAACACCTAAAGCTAGTGGGTGTTGAATTGCATGGTTTGCAAGCTAGAGGTGTTATTGCTACATAACATCCTACATGTAGTGTGACATGTAATACTAGGTGGTGTATACAAGCTAACATCTAAGACATGTAGCAGCTTGCAATGAAGCCTCCCAACTGGTGCTGCCATCGCCTAGTATGCATAAAACATAAAGAGTTAATTAGACCCCACATATAAACATCAAAGTTTGGTGACCCACCAGATACGCCCTTAATGGCAGTTCCAAAGAGGGTAAAAGTCTTAATGGGAATTAGGTGTTGAAAATAGGTCTTCATAGGGTAATGATGGTTATTAGAGTGAAGGGGACACAGATGGCTTTGAATGGGCGTAGTTAACAAAGTGACATGACGGCTAACTAAGCGCCATAAATGGAATTGAATTGGCACAATGGGGTATTTGAGGGGTTAATTAGCAGAAAGATTACCATTTTCGAGAGAGATCTTTAATTTAGAAGAGGAAAGGTTTAGGTTTAGCAAACTAAATTGAGAGTATGGCTGATCCTTCCCAGAATTCAACCAATTCCATCGGAAATCTTCCAAATGCACCACCAGTAACACCTGAATTTGCACAAGCCAAGTCAATTCTCCCTTATTTGAGCATAGAGGAATTGCAGTAGTTAAGAGAAGATGCACAGTCTGAAATTGATCATCGGATTCAAGAGCAAACTCGTCAGAGAGAGGCAAAAGAGGCTATTCAGGAGCGAAAGAAAATAAGATTTGAGGCTCTCTACAATGCATGGCTACCCAAGTTCTTAGAATGGCAATAAAGGAAGGATGAGGAAAAGGCTGAGAAGCAGGCCAAGACCCCAAAGTATGGCAGTTCAACAGAAAGTGATTCCGATGCCTCAGAAGGGTATGAGTATGAAGTGGAGGAAGTGGATACCAGTGACCTAGATTCGGATGCTGCGGAGGACAAGCAAAGGATGAATTCTTATCATGATGATAAGGCGAGAAGGCGATTTGAATGTGACCTAGATTCGGATGCTGCGGAGGACAAGCAAAGGATGAATTCTTTTCATGATGATAAGGCGAGAAGGCGATTTGAATATGAACTTGCCAATCCCAAGATTTTTGCTCGCACCATGAGTGAGGGTGAACCTGTTGCAGTGAAGGTGAGCCGTCGAATCAATGATCTCGATGATGAGTCAAGTGAGGAAGGAAGGGATGAGGATAGTGATGATGAATCATCATCCAGTGGGACTTCTCCTGCACCATCTGATAGCGAGCACTATGGCGAAGAGGGTCTGGATACTGATGAGGATGAAGTGTGGTAAGCTCATCAGAGTTACCTGGAAAGGTTAGATTTTCAGGCATTGCATAAATCCTGAAAACGATCAACAAATTTTTTGCAAAACAGCTTTTCTGGTAATTTTCCTTCCTTCTACTCTTCCTGATGTTGGTGCGAAACATGGTAAGTTTCTTTGTATTTTGAAAGTTGATGCGGACGGTTTTTTATGTTAGGTAGATTAGTAATGTGCATCTTTGAATTTTGATTGTAAAAAGAAAGTTGTAATGGCACTTTGGTAGGCTTTGTCGGGTGTTTAGAAGTCGTATTCTGTTTGCTTTGTCCTTCTTTAGATGTAATTAAACTAGTTGTGTTCTTCCAGTTGTTTGAATTTTCAGCAGTATTAAACTTGTGATGGATGTATGTTTGAAGGGTTTGAACATAAAGTGTCAGTTTTTCTTGCTATTTTGATTTCAACAGTAATGGATTGAATACAGTAAATGTACAAACAAGCAATGTTCTTGGTGAATGATTCTAAATTTCCAATGATTGTTAAGTAGAGATGGGTAGGAATGACTGAATTAATGAATCAATAGGGTATATAAAATTCTGTTTAAGATGGTGGGTATTACTCCAATTTATAAAATGTTGTTGGAGTAAGATTAATTCAAAGACTATTTTAGGCCCAATTCCAAAAAAAAATCTATGTGCAAGCCTAGTACTATTACTACTAATCCTAGCATGACAGAATATTAATTCAACAATCAGTATAGCCAAATCCAAACTCATCCAACATTGCTAAAACCCATCTACATACAAAACCCCACCATGATTTAAGAATCAATTTTTTTCCAACAATCCATACATTCATTCTCTAGTTAACAAAAAAATCCAAACAACTACATTCTATCACCTGGCTTGTCGCTTAGTCCTTGGAAATGGTTGTTCAGATGCAGTCGTTTGAGAAGCAGGGACTGCTGTTAGTGCTGGTGCTTTCCTTGCAGATCTACCCTTAATGTCGTCCCGATAGTAATCATCCCTGGATTTCCTTTGCAGGTCAAGTTTATTTGCCTTTGGCAATTTATACTCATTCCGACAAATAACTGCTGTACTGAATTCCTCGTCGACTTCATCACCAGCATATTTCCAGATTTGGGTAGGTGCACCTAGCACAATAGACTTTTTTTTATTTTCCTAGTCTGGCACATAAAATACCTGCTTAGCTTGGGAGGCTACAACGAAAGGATCATCCTGGAGTTGGTAGGCCTCGAAAGTGTATGTAAATTTGACCTACGTGTAATACCGCAAGTGCACGGCGTCTATCGGAGACGCGGAAAGTACGGGTCGATCCCACAAGGACTTGTGGTGCTCTGATATTGATCTAAGGCTGCTTCAACTGAGTTCTAAAAGTGACAAGTAACAACTGTGGTTTTTGCCGATACGGCTGAAGTGAAATGAAGTAAACCTAAACTAAGGTAAAAGACAGTGAGATAAAGGGTGATACTAGGGCTGCAAATCCACCACTAATCTACACTATGTCTTCAACTCATGTTATTACTCTTGTTCTTATGATGACTAAGGGAGAGGTGTCGAGTCCGCTCTTTATGTCTAAGATGTTTCTCCAACCGATAATTTTAATCACAACTAAGGTATTTATCCTAAGTATTAATCAATCGACTAAAGCACAATTAATCTGTAGATAAACATTAGTCTAATTGAGCTTGAGTTGTAGCATAGTCATCACAGGGATAATCCAACTACAGTGCATCCATGGTATTGGTATACACTGTGAGAGCAAAGTGTGACATGCTGAGATTAAATCCTATCTAGAAAATATTCAAGCATTCAAGACAATACATGAGCATGAAGAACACAGTTGTAAATTAGGGTTTCATGGAGACCCCTGCAACTAAATTAGAACATGATGAAAACAAACAAACTACAAAATTAAACCTAATTGACGCACTGGCTAGCCCAGGCATGTTTTCTAACATCACAATTCAGTTCTATTTATACATGCAACAGACTCAACAACTAAACCCTAATTCACAAAATCGAAAATAAATCAAAAATAAATCAAACCTACTCTAACCCATACTCTCTGATTCGGTTGTTGGCTCTACTCATGCTTCTCTGACTCCATTAATCGATAGCTTACACAGAACCCTAACCCTAGTTCCATTTATCTCTTTCATAGCCTCTAGAGTTGTTGAGAGAGGCTAGGAAAGGGATAACTAAAACTAGAGGTGACGAAGATGGAGCGGTTGTTGTGATGGCTTGTCAGGGTAAGGTGAGGTGGTGTTGTCTCTGGTGGTGGTATGGGTGAAGAAGGAGGTGGCGGAGCAGAGCTCTGCTCTGATGGAGACGGGAGAGAAGAGAAGAAAGAGAAAGATGGAAGGGAAATGGTCTGCTCGAGTGGGGGTATAGGGTATGGTTGATTCGGTGTAAAGCAGGTGCAGCAAAGGACTGAAGAGAAGGGCCTAGCGAGCGTAGGATGGAGCTGATGGAGATCTGAACGGCTCAGGGATGTAGACGGTTTTGGTGTGATCTAGTGTTGCACGGGAGCAGCGATCTTCGATGCACGTGGGAGGCAGCGACCGTTGGATGAGGGAGAAAGAAATCTCAACGTCTCAGAAGAGACGGGCTCGGATCCGGGTCGTGGGTAGCTTTAGCCCATGTCTTCCTTGTTGGGTTGCAACTGATTCGCGCGCGGGCTTTGGCTATCTGCTCCATAGATGCTTGACTCCAATTCTTCGCTCTTTTGCTCCTTAGTTTCTCCGAGCTTTATTTATTACCTAAAAACACAAAATTAATTAATACAAATATTTATTCTTGAAAACAAGGAAAACACAGAATATGGGATAATATCTGATTTCTAAGCGCAAAAGATGAGTAAAATGCCAATAAAAAGGTGTATAAATATGCACTATTTAGCACTCATCAAATACCCCCAAACCTGAATTTTACTTGTCCTCAAGTGAAACAGAAATTAAGAAATCCTAACTATACCCCTGTCGCAGGTCTCTCGAATGCATTTAGCGTATGCACTAAGCCTTTAAACCCCTAGGTGTCCCTAGTGGACGAGTTGTAGTCTCGTGAGGGTTTACCAGAGGTGTACCCACAAAACCTTCTCCAACTTCAGAGTGTAAAAGAGTCTCAAGCCTCCAAGAAGCTATGAAGACATAGAGTTTCACGCATGCTAGTAATGGGAAGTTAGAACTACCAAAGAACGCATTCTCATCCTTAAGTCTTTGAGCGAGAAGTAACCATACCATATGAAAGAATTCGGATTCGATTGTGATCATAAGCCTCGACTTCGCCTCACCATTAGGGTTTTATGATAATTGCACTCAAAAAGATCGCTTTTAGTCTCTCATGTGTGCAGCGGGAATAAAGAGAGAAATCCCGCACACGTTGTAGGTAAGAAGGATAACCTTCCGAAATAAAATCTGGAGACTCCACGAAGTGTGGACAAAAAGAATCTTTTTCGATGATCTCTAAGAAAGGAAATCAACCATTAGCAAGGGGTGGGAGTACTCACTCACTTCTCACCCGATCGGCAATTAATATCACTCTCTCATAAGAACCATAGAAATGTCTTCAATCTTCGGTCTTCGGTCTTCAAATGTTGATGACGAACTTCTAAACTTCACAAACTTGACAATTTTTAACTTTTCTACTCAAATTCCTTGTTGTTTGGATTTTTCTTTTTAAATTCTTCTTTACCATGGTGGTAGCAAAAATAAACTACAATATTTTTTTGATTTTTTTTTTTTTTTTTTTGATTTTTTTTTTTGATTTTTTTTTGATTTTTTACAATAAGTGAAAATAAAAATACAAATAATGAAACAACTAACTCCATGGACAAAGGACTTTATCACTCAATTTTTCCACAACTTGTATTGTCTTGATTTTATAAATTTTATTAATTCTCATCCTATTTTCTTTTCTTTGTTGCACATAAACCTTGGACTATATCAATTTTTCTTTCAATATTCGATGATGCTCCGTTTGTTGACGATGATGTGTTTCTATGGGTCTTGCTGATTGAGAGAGAGTGATGCTAACGGCAAATCGGTATTTAGAAGGAGTTTTCATCTTTAGACGTCACCCTCATGATTGACAAAAACTAGCACTCAAGAGATCAAAAGTAGTGCGAAATTGGTGCGAAGTTGGGTAGCTCACCATTCCTACCCGGAATTTACGTACGGTGACACACACTCTAACAGCTTTTCTAGAAAGTTGCAAAAAATTGAAGGTTGGTGCCTCACTTGATGTAAAATGGGTAGTCTCCACTATGGGTGATCACAATTCTACTACCGAATATCTAAACAACACCTAATTCGCCCTCCGGTATGGTTAAATCCAACTTTAACGCTCTAATCAACTAAGGAACCCGATTGTGTTCTCCGGTACTTCTAACTTTTGTTATTTCGGTCAGATTCTCTATGTAAACATAGCTAGAAGCATGCTAGTGACTCTAAAATCTCTAAAAGTTGGAGGTTTTTACAAAAAGAGTTTTTTTGAATTTTTGAATTTTTTTTTTTTTTTTTTTTTTTTTTTTTTTTAAATTGAAATAAAAGGTTAAAAAGACTAAAAACTCTAAATGCAAAAATATGCAAATGCACCCCCAAACCTAAATCAAACATTGTCCTCAATGTGTCGACATATAGAAAAATTTTAAACAGTCACATACCGAGAGAACTATCTTTGATAAGAGAAAAAGGGAAGAGATTCTGGGATGTCATGAGCACGGTTAAGCTTCTTTAGTCAAGGCTAGAATCCAACATTCTCAACGGAGATCATATCGGATTAGCATAATATATGCGCATGAAGACTCAACCGATTCAAGAAAAGAAAATTTAACAAGTCCTACTGGATATATACAATGAAAATTCACCATAAACTAACAATCTAAAGAGTTGAGGATCAACCCAATAGAAAATATGTACGCACATTAATGACCTTACACAAATATAATATGATAGTGCAAGTAAGACTGCAGATGTGAAGGAGTTTCCCCAAACCTAAACTTGTGAACAGGTGTGTTTGTGAGAACAAAATCTTGCAATTTTAAAGGTACATCATGCAAAAGGTCTAACTCAAAATGAGTTTTGCTAATTACAAAAGTGCAGACATACACATTCCAACCTGTGGCTCCTTAAGAGTGTTATACTTTGATGCAAAATAGTCCAAGAGGACTTGGGAAGCACAAAGTTCTAGGCCTAGATTAGGCATTTTCAGAAAAGTTGGTTTTGCAATTTTGTTACAAACAACACCTAGGTTTGGTGGAGGAGTTTCAATTTGTGACTCAGGAGAGAGGTTAGGTACATCTAAGTTGTTTTCATGTATAAAATCATTTGTACCATCACACACTTTCCTAAAGTCAGAAGAGGGTAAATCATGTTCACCAGCATAGAGCAATTCATCAATCACCAAGTCATCAGAGCAGGCAACATATTGTGATATGGGCAGGGAATCAGACACAACAATAATATCATGATCCAAAAGAACATTAGTGTCAACAGAAGATTCATCCTGTCCTAAGTCACAAACAAGTTGTGAAGCATGCTCACATTCACTGAAGAATTTCACAAAACTAAGCTCAGAATCAATATCACATATATGAATGTTAGAAGAAGTGTCATTCATAGGGTTCACAGAAGAGACGCCTAACGTCTCTGAACTCAAAGATTCTATCATATTATCTGCATACACATGCTCTTCTAACATATCATATTCATCATCATCATCATCATAACAAAAATGCATTTCCCTATTAGCATTTCTAGTGTACTCATTTTCCTCTAGATTAAGTTCATATTCAGTGTTAGTTGCATGAGTAGGAAGAGAAACACTATTTTCAAGATTTTCTTTATTAGGGACAATAATCATTCTATCATGAACTGCCTTCCATTCTTCTTTTTCCAAATGAATCGGGTTCATCTTTAAGAACATGTGACATTGTTCAATGGAGGGAGAGTCTTCAATAGTGGGTATGCATGTTTCATATGAATAATCATTAAATGGTTGTGCACATTGTTCACTAGAGAAGGGATGATCATGCATGTTGCTATATGGATGGTCATGTATTGCATTCAGTTCAAGCCTAGCATTTTGTTCCATGAGCGTTTCCATTAGTGATTGTAAACAAGGAGTTGGGGGGAGTATAAAATTGTTCAACTCCCCACTATGGTGGTCGATACATGTGCTCATGATGGTTAGGGTATGAGTACTCAAGGTCAGGGCCCTGAGAAGGCTCATAATATGCCCTAAAATCATTATGGTCTATGGGGGTTTCATATGGTGAAGCGTGCCCGTAAGCAAGCTCTCTAATGGATTTGTTTCCATCCCCGAGATGCGAGACCAAAATCCTGACATGATTTAATAACTCAAATTGAACTCAAAGCCCAGTTGTAGTGGACTTAGTTTGGTTTATTGGGTTTCATTTGGTTTTGTTGGGTTTGGTTTGTGTTTGGTTTTGTGGGCTTGTTGTTTGGTTTTGTAGGAAGCCAAAGCAATTGTGTGCAAAGCCTAGGTTGTGTTTGAAAAAGTATAGCCCAGAAATGAATTGAGTTGGGCTGAGTTTTGGTGTAAGCCCAAGTTAGGTTAACATGTGCAGCCCAGTGAAAAGGGGTACAGCCCAGCAGACTCTGGGCTCAGTTTGGTTGCAGCCCAGGTTGTGTTGATCAGCCCAGCAGTGTGGGTTATGTGGGCTCAGTTTAGATTGATGGCCCAGTATGTGGGCTGGTTTACTCACAGAGCCCAGGGTGTGTGAATGCGCAGGCCAGTTTGTATGCAAGCCCAGTTTAGATGTTGCAAGCCCTGGTTATATGTTTTTAGCCTAAGCAGCCCAGATGTTACAATTTGCACAGCTTGGTCAGGCCAAGCACAGAATAGGTGCACATTCAGGCAAGGCACAATGCAGCACAAATTTTTGTGCTCAGACAACCCAGAGCAATGAGACAGCCTAGGTTGCTAAGCACAGACTAAGCACAAATAAATTTTCAAATTCAAACACAGCATACAAGGTGCAGGGTAGCTCCACACTTGCTGCTTCAGGGGGCTAGCAAGGTGGTAGATGGCTCACAAGGCTCACAGGGCTCAACAGGCCACAGCAGGGTAGCTAGCAAACACAGATTCACAATGCTATGTGGATCAGCACAGAGTACTGAGGCACAGGGCACAGAATTGGTGGCTCAGGTGGGGTTTGCAGCCAACTTGGTGTTCGAGTTACAAATCACCCTTAATGACTTAGGGGCTGGGGGGTTTTGGCACAACTTGGTACACAGTAGAGCAGAAGGCTCACAGGGCTTAGGGCTCATGCAAATGGCTCACTAAGGTTCTGGCAAATGGCAAACAGGGCTCAGGGTTAACAGGTTGGCTCACAGGTCATAGCAGCTATACAAGAATTCCAAATCTCAGAATAGTTTCAAAGAATGCACAAATAACAAGTCCAAAATGAAACTCGAATAACAAACAAATGCTTGCACACAGATCATTCATGCAAGTATAGATTGTAACAAGATTTGAGAACAACCAACCTAAGATGACCAAAATGGTCATGTTTTGCTCTGTTCCGAGCCTTTCCCTGGGTTGGCTCACTTAACAGTTTGCACAAGAAGACGAGCTCCAGATCCTGGGCTTTTCCTTTGGCTTCTTTCCTTTGGCTTGCTCAAGAAGAATAAGTAGCATAGAGTGTACCTGTTGCTTAGAAGGAAAATTCAGTTCTCAAATGCCAGATTTATGTTAATATAACTGTAGCGCCTATGCAATGCCAGATTTGCACTGAGATGCAAATGATATGCAGGGATGTACAGAGATAGGTGCAAGAATGTAATACAAATGGTATGCCTATAATGCAACAGATGGCGTGGCTTGAGATGATGATGGTTAACAATTGTAAGTTACAAGATGCAAGAGTAACAATATGCTAAGTTATAATATGCTAGGATGGGCGATGATGCAATGAATACAACTAAGTTAACTACAATGCGGGGATGACAACAACAAAATGTGAATATGTACAGGATGGATGGATGATATGCACGGGTGATAGAAGTAATGCAATACTAATAAAATAAAAACTAAGAAAGAAAGACAATAAAATTACTGACTAACTAAAACAAAGTTATAAGCAAAAATGTAAGTGAATAAAACAAGTTACAAAGTGAGATGCAAGGGTGCAAAGAAATGAACTAAGTATAGACAGTGATTGGTAGCAGATGTAAACAAGATTGAATGCAAAAACAGATAGAATATGTACAGGGGTGAAAATCAGTAAAGCAAGCAATTGAACAACAAGGCACGCGCCAAGTCCCCGGCAACGGCGCCAAAAAACTTGGTAGGCCTCGAAAGTGTATGTAAATTTGACCTACGTGTAATACCGCAAGTGCACGGCGTCTATCGGAGACGCGGCAAGTACGGGTCGATCCCACAAGGACTTGTGGTGCTCTGATATTGATCTAAGGCTGCTTCAACTGAGTTCTAAAAGTGACAAGTAACAACTGTGGTTTTTGCCGATACGGCTGAAGTGAAATGAAGTAAACCTAAACTAAGGTAAAAGACAGTGAGATAAAGGGTGATACTAGGGCTGCAAATCCACCACTAATCTACACTATGTCTTCAACTCATGTTATTACTCTTGTTCTTATGACAGCTAAGGGAGAGGTGTCGAGTCTGCCTTATGTCTAAGATGTTTCTCCAACTGATAATTTTAATCACAACTAAGGTATTTATCCTAAGTATTAACTGTCTGACTAAAGCACAATTAATCTGTAGATAAACATTAGTCTAATTGAGCTTGAGTTGTAGCATAGTCATCACGGGGATAATCCAACTACAAGTGCATCCATGGTATTGGTATACACTTTGTGAGAGCAAAGTGTGACATCCGAGATTAAATCCTATCTAGAAAATATTCAAGCATTCAAGATAATACATGAGCATGAAGAACACAGTTGTAAATTA
Organism: Papaver armeniacum; assembly: GCA_023531295.1. Lineage (NCBI taxonomy): Eukaryota > Viridiplantae > Streptophyta > Magnoliopsida > Ranunculales > Papaveraceae > Papaver > Papaver armeniacum. The sequence goes on from JAJJWW010009219.1 coordinate 138,724, forward strand.
GGGTTTCATGGAGACCCCTGCAACTAAATTAGAACATGATGAAAACAAACAAACTACAAAATTAAACCTAATTGACGCACTGGCTAGCCCAGGCATGTTTTCTAACATCACAATTCAGTTCTATTTATACATGCAACAGACTCAACAACTAAACCCTAATTCACAAAATCGAAAATAAATCAAAAATAAATCAAACCTACTCTAACCCATACTCTCTGATTCGGTTGTTGGCTCTACTCATGCTTCTCTGACTCCATTAATCGATAGCTTACACAGAACCCTAACCCTAGTTCCATTTATCTCTTTCATAGCCTCTAGAGTTGTTGAGAGAGGCTAGGAAAGGGATAACTAAAACTAGAGGTGACGAAGATGGAGCGGCTGTTGTGATGGCTTGTCAGGGTAAGGTGAGGTGGTGTTGTCTCTGGTGGTGGTATGGGTGAAGAAGGAGGTGGCGGAGCAGAGCTCTGCTCTGATGGAGACGGGAGAGAAGAGAAGAAAGAGAAAGATAGAAGGGAAATGGTCTGCTCGAGTGGGGGTATAGGGTATGGTTGATTCGGTGTAAAGCAAAAAGAAAGGATCGAAGAGAAGGGCCTAGCGAGCGTAGGATGGAGCTGATGGAGATCTGAACGGCTCAGGGATGTAGACGGTTTTGGTGTGATCTAGTGTTGCACGGGATCAGCGATCTTCGATGCACGTGGAGGCGCGACCGTTGGATGAGGGAGAAAGAAATCTCAACGTCTCAGAAGAGACGGGCTCGGATCCGGGTCGTGGGTAGCTTTAGCCCATGTCTTCCTTGTTGGGTTGCAACCGATTCGCGCGCGGCTTTGGCTATCCGCTCCATAGATGCTTGACTCCAATTCTTCGCTCTTTTGCTCCTTAGTTTCTCCGAGCTTTATTTATTACCTAAAAACACAAAATTAATTAATACAAATATTTATTCTTGAAAACAAGGAAAACACAGAATATGGGATAATATCTGATTTCTAAGCGCAAAAGATGAGTAAAATGCCAATAAAAAGGTGTATAAATATGCACTATTTAGCACTCATCAGGAGTCCCAACTTATCAAGCTCAACCAAAATGTAGCCAATTTTTTCTTTTGAGATCCCTGCTTTGGTAACCCATTTACCCCTGAAAAGTGGCACTTTCAGCGAATGATATGTCATCACCCATATCTCTTGTAAAACACCATAATAATCCGTCAGATTAAGGGTAATCCCCGCTTGTCTAATGTGCGTGTCAGTTGCCTCTACGTAAACCCCGCTATTCTGGTTAACGGAACCATCATGAGATTTTGTGCGAAACAGGTATCCATTGATGTGATATGCTTCGTATGTCTCTACTTGTGCATTCTGTGGGATTGATAGCCACCTTAAGTCCTGATTGAAGTTTTCCCTAGAGTCTGCCTACTCACTCTCAACCTGAAATACATTATAAGGATTAGCCTCCGTCTCAACGCAAAAGTTACATATCAAGAGTGACATTTTCTGCAAACTCTTACCACTTTTTGTAACCATTTGGCGAACTCTTCACAATGTTTTTGATCTAGCTGTCTATCACTCATACCAAGATATTTATCCTTCAAAAAATTCTGGTGTCGGCTGGACAGTGCAATGATTAATGTTATTATCTTTACAGAAATTCGGACACAGAATCAAAAACTAAATAAAAAATGAGGTTATTTGGTTAGATCTAGTTATACTTACTCAACGTAAGGAGCAACTTCATGCGAATTCCGCAATACATAGAAATGCGCTTTATCAAACAGATCCTTATCAACACAAGGAAACTTAGGATTTGACATTGGTTTTCCCCTGAAAGAATATGAATCTTCGCCAGTGTCAGATGTGTTGAGTTTGTCTGGTGGAATTCCGACTGTATCATTCATGCTTTGTTGGTGCACACTGATAACCTCAATTGTCTCTTCCGCAAGGTTCCTTCAAGAATGCTTCCTCCAGTGCATGTTTCATTTCGCACATGCCCTTTAATGACCTTCATGCACCTTTCAAACGAATACATCCATCGGAAGAATACAGGACCACAAATTTGCACTTCCCCGGTAAGATGCACGAGTTAAATGAACCATTATGTCGAAAAAGGATGGAGGAAAGTATTTCTCGAGCAAGCACAACGTCACAACGAGATCCGATTGCAATTTTTCTATCTCTCGCCACCTTGATTTCTTTGCTAGATATTGCCCTGAAAAAGAAACAAAACCTGATAATAGCATATATTGTTGGCTGTGGCATAATTGATTTAATCGCAATGGGCAAAAAATGTTGCATTAGCATGTGATAATCATGCGATTTTAGTCCGATAAGCTTTAGATATTTTCGATTCACCAGTGTTGAAAAGTTTGAAAAATACCCTTGTGGAACCTTTATCTCGGATAATGTTGCACAGAACTTGTCCTTTTCCTCCGGGATTAATGAGTGACATGCTGCCTTTAGTATATATCCCCCTTTGCCATTTTCCCGAGGTTGCAACTCGTCTCTAAAACCCATCTCCTTTAGGTCCATTCGAGCAGCAAGGTGGTCTTTCGACTTAAATTCATTGTTCAACAATGTTCCAACGATACTCTCGCTTACATTCTTTTTGACGTGCATGAAATCTATGCAATGGTGGACAACATGATACCTCCAGTAGGGGAGGAGCCGGAACCATATATTGAACTTTTTCCAGTAGCGCCTTTCGGTTTCCTTCTCCTTCCCCTTCCCCTTTTTTGGGTCGATGGTCTTTTCGATTCTCTTCATCTTTCCACCTCTTCCAGGGTTATCCTGCACGAATTCCACCACAATATTCTTCCGTCCCTTTCCCCATTTATTCTTTATAGACTTTACCTCATTGTATATTTGTGACGGGGTCATAAGTTAGGAGCCTCTTGGTTTCATCTTTTCCGTTGAACCCCTTCGATGTCTGAATGGATGATTGTATGGTAGGTATCTTCTATGCCCGGTATAAACCTCTTTTCTACAATGTTTTAGCCTGACATAGTAAGTATTTCTTCCACACACCTTACAGGCGTCTCGTCTCTGGTAGGGGAAGCCACACAGTGTACCAAGAGCATGGTAATCATTTATTGTCCATAAAACAACCGCACGTAGAGTAAACATCTCTTGTTTCAGCGCATCAAAACATTGGACTCCCTCAAACAATTCCTTGAGATCCTCGACAAACGGTTGTAACATAACATCAATGTCCTTACAAGGCCCCCATCGATAATTAATGACAAAGATGGTGAACTTTCTCTTCATACACAACTCGGCGGAAGGTTGTAAATCAGCATCAGAATTGGCCACACACTGTATCTTTGTTTTTGCATGCCTTTGTTTACGTCAACCCCGTCACCGAAATGCCTAGCCGCAGATTTCGAGGATCATCACGAATTACGGGATATCTTTCATCTATATTTTTCCATCTTTGGTGAGTCCATAGGATGCCGTAAAACACCCTCTTCTTTCTTTCGGTGTCGGGCCACAATAAATATTCGACAATTCTCTTTGATTGAAATAGCCGTTTCAGTCTTGGGATAATTGGGAAATACCACAAGACTTTTGACGGAATTTTTTCATAAACCTCGTGGGTGGTGTCGTCAACTTTCCATCTTGATTCCCCATAGGTGGGACACTTGATGTGATCCTTGTAATCCTTCCGATAGAGAATGCAGTCATTGATGCATACATGTATCTTTTCATAACCTGAACCCAAATCTCTCATCACCTTCTTAGCTTCATATGTATTTTTCATCATCTCATTTCTGGAGGGAGCATGGATTTTAACAATGGTAGAAGTTCATTAAATAACTTGTCGGAAGCTCCGTGCTTGCTCTTGAGTTAAACAGTTCACACATTGCGAGATATGTTTGTAAAATCGGCACATCCTTCGTATAGGGGTTTCCTCAAAGATCTTCGAGTATCCGTTGCATCTTCTCGAGAATCCTTTGAAAAGTTGTCTCCTAATAAAGCACTAACCATTTCTATAGTCTCTGCAGCATGTGTTGGTTCATCGAGTGCGGACCGTCGCTGCCATTACCATCCAGAAGTGTCCACCTTGATGACTCATATCCTTCTCCGTGCTTAGTCCATACCGCATAATTTTGAATGAATCCAGAAGAATATAAATGATACTTAACTTTACTTGCCTTGTGCGCATAGAGGTTGAGACATTTCACACATGGACATAGCAACTTAACTTTGCCCTTGTCGTATGGTTTACGTTTCCCATTCGCAATGTCCTGTTGGTATGTATGCGTAGCAAACTTTATAAATGCATCGACTCCGTCTTGATAACGCGGTTTGGTTCTATCGGTATACATCCAAGATTTTTCAATTACTCTAGGATCCATTATGAATTCTCAGATACCTGGACGGAGAAAAAAACTTGTGAACATCTTGTGAAAATGCTATTGTGGTCCGAATAAAACTACGAAATATCATTGCAAAGAGTAATACGTACACAAAGAGTAATCACAAATCACAATGTGAGTTCAGTTATCATAGATGAATCATACAAGTAATCAGAGGTTAGCTACCTACATACAGTTGCACGTGAAGACAATATTTACCCTACTGAAAAGAATTACTTACACGGTCGATCCGATTATTCCGCAAAGCAAAACTGACAGGGGAATATATGGTTTATCCAGAGATCAATCAGATGATCAAAGTAAACCACTTGTTTCGTTTTCTAGGGGAGGTTAGAAGATTTAAGAGTAGAAACATGAAATGATTTAAGACGAGAGAGATGAACACAGAGGGTAAATGGAAATTTGGCAATATTTTTCCTAATAAATAATTTGGCAAAATATTTAAGTGTATATAGTAAATAATTTGGTAAAACAGGAAGGTAAAGATCCTTCAATTTTCATGTTGCACGTTCTATGTTAAGAATTTTCTCAGTCAAATCTTGTTATCCTGCTGCATAATTTTCTGCTTTGACGGCTCTAAAAGACCGGAGTGCAATGCGACTAATATTCATTCCATCCTAAAGATTTTTTTTGGTCGTACCCGAATTCAGAAAATAAATCAAAATGATAGCTAAAAAGGCGAGTACGTGTTGGTGCAGTTGTTATAACGGTACTAAAGTAAAAAACTAACTTTGTAAAAAGTGGAGTACGTGTTGGTACAATTGAAAAATAAAATCGTAAGAACTGGAAGAAGCTATGGCCCCAATTAGAATTAAGTGAATTAAACACATTGCTCTAATTGTGTGTTCTGTCCAATTAGAATTAATATCTAAAACCAAAGCTTGATTCACCCAATTAACATAATATGTTTGATCATTGATGGATTTCATTAAAGTCTCACAATCTGATTCATAGATAACATAATTAAAGTTCTTAGAGGGTGCCGAGTAACAATGCCAAAGATAGCCTTACATTCCAGCTCCTCACTTCAACTCCCATCTTCATTCCTCCATTGAAGCATTATCCTTGCACCAAAGCGACTACCTGCACAATTCCTCACAATTAGCCCTATTCCACCTTGTAATGAATCTGACTTAAAGAAGCATCAAAATGTAGAAGAAACAAGATTAGTTCTAGGAGACACAAGTTTATTAATGCCATCTATTGACATTGTCCTATTTGGAGTTAATGTTCTGAAAAATCTTTGAACATCAAATAATCCAAACTGATGCTTAAAAAAAAATGTCCAAACTGAAACCATTAGCAATTTGTTAATCTCATGTCTAGTAATTCCTGCACCAAAGGTAATATTGATATTTCAAACCAACCAAATAGATCTAGCATAACCACATTCAAGGAATAGGTGATTCTTTGGATTCCAAAGGATGATTACACAAACGCAATGCGGTGAAGTAAACGATTGCAATGCCAAATAAGAGTATGAAGTCCGATTCACCCACCATTGAGTTACGGTGATACTCCGCATGGTGGTGGTACTCAAAATATGAATACTATGAAGTAAACAATTTCATCAAATGTGAATGCTTCCCCCTTTTCCTCTAAGTAGCGCGCTTTCACGGCTTCGTGCTACAAAAACAACACACAAACTTATTTGGTTACATATGAGTTGAAAAAAGTACTGTACCGAATAAACCATAAAGATACGTACAAGTTGTAGAGGGGATCCGGTGTTTGATTTTAAACAACCCAGCTACCACATCTAGGATGATGTTGTGCCTATCCTTGATTTGTTGAACACTTCTTCTTTTCGGGTTCCCATAATCTTGGCTAAATTTGTTATGTATCTTCGCCCAAAAGGTCTCGTCCGAGGAGCGATCTACAACTCGACTTTCGGCTGCCCATGCTTTGGTGATTACCAAATCTTCTGCGAAGTCAAACGATGCCATTTGTTGTATGTGGAGGTAGGGATGAGTAGGTTCTCTAAATACGTCTTCTTCCCTGTTAAACTAGTTGCTTAGCATGATAGAACACCGTTGCAAAGTGAAGAAAAACAAAATCGAGAGAATACAACAACAGATTCTCCTTTCCGGCTCTATAACAACGCCGGCTTAATCTACAATGCAACTTTTACTCCTTACAAAGAATGAGAAGCTAATTCCTAAATCCATAAAAAAACCACTAGTAACAAAATTTAACTCAACCTAAACCAAATTCCACAATTTCCTTCACAAAATTAATACTGTCTAACAAAATTCAATAATGAAATCATAAGGAAACGTGATCATCCATGTGAACCCAAACCCAAAATTACAATCTTATTATTAGAATTTATCAGAGAATGCTCTAGATGAACTCTCTCTAAACTGGTTTATGATCATACCCTTGGAGTATTCAAAAATCAAAATTAAAGTTCTATTAACACAGCCGTATAAAGTAAATTCAAGTTCCCTTATCATGGTTCACTGGATTATCTTTATCCTCACCAACTTACTACTCCTTCTACAATCCAATCCATCAACAATCCAAATAGGTCAGGTTTAGCATAAAATCTTTGACCAAGTAGAAAATTTTGAACAAATAAGACAAATTGGAATCAGTGACAAAACAACAAAGAAACATTAATGAAACAATAACAAAGACAATATTCCAAAAGCGAGTAGCAAACAGAAAAAAAATACAGGTCCAGACGGATTCAAGCTGATCTATAATCCTGGTTAATAAATTAAGAGATTAGAGAAACATTAATTGAGTTTACCTTGTCGGAACAAAATGTTCAAAGAGATTTTTCTTAGAGATTTAGGAAGATGAACTCGATTGATTAACTCGACTGATTCGGCAGATGTTTTTCCCCCAGTGTCCTAACACCAATAAAATATTGGATTTCTTTGTTTATCAAGATCAATGAAAACTCGTATCTGCAAAATAGACCAAAAGTGTTAGGGTTCATTGATTCAGAAAGAAAAAAAAAAAGTAAGAGAAAAAGGGTAGGGTTTATGGTATAGTATACCTGCAGGAATCAATATTTTTATTGATTTTTCTCTTTCGCTAATAGCTTCCTTTCCGATGATTTCAAATCTGCAAAATAGAAAAAGAGAATGGAGAAGTAACGGTGAGGGGAAGAAAGAGCGAGGAATAGAGAGGAGGCGAAAGAGAAAATTAACATAGGTGGTGTTTCCGGACGTAGTTTTTGAGGGGTGAAATAACGGAAAAATCCTATTGGTTGAAATATATCCCGGTGGGCCAGAAGCTCTCGGAAGAGAGCTTTGTTCAGCTTTCAACCACAGCCGTGAAAAATCACCTGAAATCATATTATTAATTTTTATTAACCAAAATGCCATTTTACCTAGGTTTATCACGTCATTAAAGCTTGACCTATGTTTGACCTGATTTGTTTGACATTAGTTGATTAATTAGTTGTTGGTCAGGACTCAGGGACCAGGGTATTGAGATATGGCATGATGTCTGAGCCAAACCATGCTGCAGTTCAGGATATGGCCCATTTGTTAACTAATTAAAATTAATTAATATACACAACTAGAACTTCACCCGTGCCGTAACGGCACGGCCTCCATAGTAAGTAAAAAAATTATGTCAATTTAAAACCCTTGTCATTCTTTTGTTGGCTCTATATAAAGTGACAATTTTTCCCCATATTTTTTAATTGTTATGTTTTTTTTCAGAGAATTTCTAGGTTGACCGAAAATTTGTCTCGAAAAAATCACCGGGTGAAACATATAGAGGGATCAACTGATAACCTTTACTATCCCTATCATCGCTGGGTTTTTCTCGGGTTATTTTTCGGAAAAAAAATTATGGTCAGCCTGTACAATTATTTCTTTTGTGTTAATAACCATCTTATTTTCAAATTTAAAAAATCAACCACAACTTCCATAATAATATTACATGTTAATTGATTTAATATAAAATAAGTTTATTATGTACTGTATTAATGAAATATATTTATTTGATTAGCTAAAACAATATTATGAAATATCAATAAAACATTTTTTATTGAAAGTTAAGTAAACTAATCATCGTTCGGCCATAGATTTAGCTTTCCCAAGAATGAATCCAGAGCGTTCTGGTTTGGTATCTGACATTCAGAGCTTGGTTTCTTTATAGTCCTCAACCGTTCATCGTTTTTCCTATCCCGACCCGATAAAAATCTGGCCTATAATATTTATTTTAATTTTAAAAAATTAAATAAAAACAAATTTAAAAACTAATAATGTATCAAATAAAAAGAATAAACCAAGGGTAACTAATTAATTTATCTATCTTAGGACACCTTTCTCATCCCACTACCACTACTTCTTCCACCACCACCACCATCATTAACGTCATCACTCCACCATTCTCACTAACACCCACCGCTGATCCACCACCCCCGCCCACCATCACAACCACCATTAGTGTCAACTGATTTAGCATAAAATAAATTTATTATGTACAGTATTAATGAAAGTGTATTTATTTGATTAATTAAACAAACATTTATTATGAAATATTAATAGAACATTTATTATTGAAAGTTAATTAAACTGATCATCTTACAGCCGTAGATTTAGCTTTCCCAAGAATGAATCTTGGCCGCTCTTTAACTTGCCTAAGTTGTCCAAACTATATGCTTTATAAGGGAGATTGTGCAGGGACCTATTATGTTTGACCATTTTTGGGAATTATACAGATAAGGGGTACAGGTAGTAGTTCGGGACGGCATACGTACGGGAATTATACGGATTTGGATAGATCGGATTCGATCAAAAATCCGGTCAACGGTTCGTTGTTGGACAAGATGAGTTCGGAACGGCATACGTACGTGCATATTCGTTTTATAAATGTGAGTTCGGCACTTAAAATTCGGCTAACATATATGATAAATTGATAAGTATTATGACCTTATTACGAGACTAATTTGATTTGTATATGATTTATAAGATGGAAAAAAACATTTTAGCATGATTATTTAACATGAAATAAACAATTTAATCGCATAAATGTATTATAAAACTTATAGACTTTTAAACAAAAATCAACACATAAAAAACACTTTGGTTAAACAACTACCAATAATTGTATTTAAATATAAAGTTGTTGAGATTATTAGTCCCACATGGTTGGGTTATTTAAGATCCTGCGGTTTATAATCTATTAGGGCCTCTCCACTCATTGCCAATTGGTTTTGAGTTGGATGCCCGTATTCTAATATGGTATCAGAGCAGAGTTATTTGTGTCGAGTCAGTTGACCGCACCTTTACTCGTGTCACCCGATTTAATTGTCCACGTGTTTGTAAGACCCGCCGAGGCTACACGTGAGGGGGCGTGTTGAGATTATTAGTCCCACATGGTTGGGTTATTTAAGATCCTGCGATTTATAATCTATTAGGGCCTCTCCACTCATTGCCAATTGGTTTTGAGTTGGATGCCCATATTCTAATAAAAGTATATACAAAATCAAACAAAAACCAATCAACAGAACTCTGGTGAGAGAGTTACCTATGGGAGTTCTAGTTTGGAAATATCATTCGGATACGGTCAGTTCGGATACGTTCACGAATCATCGTGAGGTCCATATAATCCGGGAACTAGGTTCGGAGTTCAAATAGTTCAGAAGTATCATTCGGATTCGGTCAGTTCGGATACGTTCGCAAATCATTCAGGAATGATTCGGAGAATTACTAACTAGGGGTTGGGTTAACCCACCCAACCCATGCCCAACCCGATCGTTAGGAGAACATGGGAAATGTATTTCAAACCTTTGGGCAAGCTTGATCATAAATTTTATAAACCCGAGTTAAATTTGGGCAAGCATCGGCACAAATGTTTCTAGCCCAAGCAACCTACCCAACCCTAAGAACAATGATATAGCTATATAAACTATTTTTATAATTGACATTATTATCTATTTAGAGTAATTTTAGATATTATCTTCAAATCTAATAATGAAAATATATATTATATTTATCTCATGAATCATGATCCATTATTATCTATTTAGAGTAAGCCTTCTAACCCGCCCAACCAACCCAAGTCCCACCCATAGGTCAGGTACTTGAGATATGGCATGATACATGAGCCAAACTTGTGAACCTTGGTGAACCATAATGCTACAGTTATGGCCTTCAAATTAGGAAACCGCCTGGTTTTACTCTTAAAGATAACGCTGTGTGCAATTAAGAGATTTTTTTTTGCTTCAAAAAAAAAATTAAGAGATTTTTTTTGAAGGGGCAATTAAGAGATGAGACGGCTAATAATGATGTATTTTGAAAAATTATGTCTTGACTCTTGACACTGATGATGCGTGGTCTGCCAAGGGACAAGAAGTTTAACCATGCGCCATAAATGGACATTTATGGTTAATCTATCCACTCTACAAAAGGATAAGAAACTGATGTGCAATTACTTAATCAAAACAAAAAAATAAAGAAAATTTGCAGAGAGAAGAAGATTAAGAGATGGGTGAACCAAACCAACCTGATGTTGTTGAAAATCAATCACCAGCATTAGAAAATGCAAAACAAGCAACTCATGAATTAATAAGTGAAGAGGCTGAGAGATTGATTTCTTATTTAGAACAAGAAATTCCAAATAAGAGGATTCAGGAAGAAGAAAATAGGAGACAGGAAGAATTTGATAGGCAAAGGAATGAGAACGAAGAAGACTACCAGTTTTGGATCATAAAATATGAGACAAGATGTGCAAGGAAGAAGAGAGAAAGGCTAGAGAGATATGAACGTTGTTGGATTAAGACAAGAAGTGCCACAGGAAGTGAAAGTGACGAGGAAGGTGGAGAAGCAGTAAAACTTGATGAGGATGATAGCAGCAGTGAGGGATCTAATGATCCAGAAAAAGAGGCTAGAGAGAGACAAAGGCAGGAGAGAGATGATGCGAAATGTATCTACTCTATTTGAAGAGAAAGCTCAACCCAGGATATTTGCTCGTACTATGTCTGAATCCCTGAACGTGGATTCAGACGGTGAGGAGATACCAGGGATGGATGTAGATGGCAATCCTATTGCAGCAGAGGTTCAGCAAGAAGAAAACGAAGGATCAGAGGATTGTGAAGATGATGAAGATGATGAGGATGGAGGTTATGGTCCTGCAGCTTCTACCAGCACTGATAGCGGCGTAGACTTCTCCTATGAAGAAGAGGGCTTTAACACCGACGATGACGATGATCAGTGGTGATCATCTGAAGAGCATTGGGTAAATCTTTTGAGGAAGACTTAGGAGGATTGCATTCCTTGAAGTCTTCAGATCGTCTTCGTGAAAATTCACAAAGATTTTCCTAATGCTTGTAGTTGCTGGTACAGTTGGAACTGAAGGAGAGGTCCAGTCTTCTGTAATACATGATACATCTTCTAATGCATGGTAAGTGTTTTTTTTTTTTGGGGTTTTTTATTTCGGCACAAGGTTTGATCTTGTAAAGGTGTTGTTTTGGTGTTGACAAAGATCAAACTCGGTAGTAGTAGTGGTAGGTATTTTGCTGGTACTTGTTATGGAGGTTATGGGAATTTTGCTTATCTGACGGCATCGGAGTTGGTTGTGCAGGTGTAAGTCGAACTGGAATTGGTAGTGTATCTAGTTCTTTTTCTTATGGTTTGATTGTAAATGGAACTACTTAGTAATTAGTGGTCTGATCTGTAATGGTGATGGTGTTTGTAAATGTGGTTAATGAAATTGCAATTGTCTTTTTTAGGTTTCTCTTTGTGATTTCAACCGTGGTATGTTGAAACAAAATAAGCATTATTCTCTATCCAGTCTAATTCACTTGATGGAGAGGCATATACACACCTAGTCTGAATCTACAATCTGAGATGTTCATAATCACCAAAAGATGTTCATAATCCTAAATCACCTATAGTCTGAATCTACAATCTGAGATGTTCATAAAGCATGCAATTGAGATGTTCATAATCACCAAAAGATTCTCAAATCAGGGTACAATTCACAGCAACATAAAAATAAACCTAAAATCTGAAATATAAAGATGTTCATACTTCATAATTACCATAATAATAAATTGTACCACTCAATAAATATACACAAGTGTGCTGATTTTGTTTTGCTTATTGACCTATTTTGTTTGACCTTATGTTTGACCATTTTTTTATTTTAATTGTTGGTGAGGGACTTGAGATATGGCATGAGACATGAGCCAAACCATGCTGCATTCAAGATACTTTTGCAATACACCAACGTCACATAATGCCCGTTAACAGTCTTGGCTCTATGAAAAACGCGTAAACCCTGGTAAACCTTGCATGATCAACATGTGTTGGTGTCTATGAATTTTGCAAAAAATCAATTATGATTGTAGTAATAATATAGTAGGAAAAATTGCGTCTGAAATTCAATAAGGAAGGAGTATTTTGTTAAATAAGGAATGTAAAATTTTAATTTTAACAAGTGTACTATCTATCTCATTGACATGAATGCTTAACGTGTCAGGATATTTAGAGATATCTTTAGGGTTACGGCAAGATTATAGGCATCTAATTAGAACTGGCAATCAGTAGTCTAATCCTACAATCCTAAATGCAATATTTTTCTACTCGGTCTCGCAAAATACGCAAAATCCCACTTTCCATATATCACCTTGATTTTCGTTTTTTATATTCATGTTAAACATAACCCACCCACTATATTTAGATTTGCATACTAGATATGTATAGGGAAAGAAAAAAACAACACTATATTTAGATTTGCATACTAGATATATATTGACTAAATTCAAGTTTTTTACATTATTTTTAGTATGCTAATTTTATTAATGTGTAAGCACAATTATGTAGCAGTCCTAGGCCTACTGTTCAATTGTGCTCTCAATTCTGAATTTTTTTTTTGGTAAAGTTTGTCAGATTTGGCATTGCAATTTATAAAAAACTTGGCTATTTTTTTCAACTCTGATACAAGACTCAATATACAGTCCCTATCCAAATCTCTACACCAAGCCCCCTTAAACACATTACTTGTTCATTATGTTTTGTCAAAAGATTGATACTCCAACAGATGAACAATGGACAGAAATTAAACAACATATGCACTTGGAATCTAAAGAAAATATTGCATCCGTAAATATTAAACATTCACAAAAACTATACTTCCAAGCAGCTAGTGAACAAGTATGCGGCTTTGGAAAATAAATAAAAAGTAATATAAAAATAAAAATATTGGATGGAAAATTAAAATCAAGGAATTTATATGGGTGGAGATACTCCCCGTAAATTTAGATTTGGACGATAAATACTTGCTAAGAATCATGACATCGAAATATAAATTGGTTAACAAGCTCGTCCAAGAGTGACATCGGTAAAAATGGAAAATTACCATTAAGCAATTTGTCTTGGTGGAAATACTCCCCGGAAACTTAGATTTGGACGAAAAATTCTTGCTAAGATCATGACATGGAAATAAATAAAAATTGGTTTAGAAGCTCGTCCAAGAGTGACATCGGTAAAAATGGAAAATTACCATCAATCAATTTATCTTGGTGGAGATACTCCGCGTAAACTTAGATTTGGACGATAATACTTGCTAAGAATCATGACATCGAAATATAAATTGGTTAACAAGCTCGTCCAAGAGTGACATCGGTAAAAATGGAAAATTACCATTAAGCAATTTGTCTCGGTGGAAATACTCCCCGGAAACTTAGATTAGGACGAAAAATTCTTGCTAAGATCATGACATGGAAATAAATAAAAATTGGTTTAGAAGCTCGTCCAAGAGTGACATCGGTAAAAATGGAAAATTACCATCAATCAATTTATCTTGGTGGAGATACTCCACGTAAACTTAGATTTGGACGATAATACTTGCTAAGATCGTGACATCGAAATATAAATTGGTTAACAAGCTAGACCCAGAGTGACATCGGTAAAAATGGGAAATTACCATTAATCAATTTGTCTCGGTGGAAATACTCCCCGGAAACTTAGATTTGGACGAAAAATTCTTGCTAAGATCATGACATGGAAATAAATAAAAATTGGTTTAGAAGCTCGTCCAAGAGTGACATCGGTAAAAATGGAAAATTACCATCAATCAGATTTGGACGATAATACTTGCTAAGAATCATGACATCGAAATATAAATTGGTTAACAAGCTCGTCCAAGAGTGACATCGGTAAAAATGGAAAATTACCATTAAGCAATTTGTTTCGGTGGAAATACTCCCCGGAAACTTAGATTTGGACGAAAAATTCTTGCTAAGATCATGACATGGAAATAAATAAAAATTGGTTTAGAAGCTCGTCCAAGAGTGACATCGGTAAAAATGGAAAATTACCATCAATCAATTTATCTTGGTGGAGATACTCCGCGTAAACTTAGATTTGGACGATAATACTTGCTAAGATCGTGACATCGAAATATAAATTGGTTAACAAGCTCGTCCAAGAGTGACATCGGTAAAAATGGAAAATTACCATTAAACAATTTGTCTCGGTGGAAATAGTCCCCGGAAACTTAGATTTGGACGAAAAATTCTTGCTAAGATCATGACATGGAAATAAATAAAAATTGGTTTAGAAGCTCGCCCAAGAGTGACATCGGTAAAAATGGAAAATTACCATCAATCAATTTATCTTGGTGGAGATACTCCGCGTAAACTTAGATTTGGACGATAATACTTGCTAAGAATCATGACATCGAAATATAAATTGGTTAACAAGCTCGTCCAAGAGTGACATCGGTAAAAATGGAAAATTACCATTAAGCAATTTGTCTCGGTGGAAATACTCCCCAGAAACTTAGATTTGGACGAAAAATTCTTGCTAAGATCATGACATGGAAATAAATAAAAATTGGTTTAGAAGCTCGTCCAAGAGTGACATCGGTAAAAATGGAAAATTACCATCAATCAATTTATCTTGGTGGAGATACTCCGCGTAAACTTAGATTTGGACGATAATACTTGCTAAGATCGTGACATCGAAATATAAATTGGTTAACAAGCTCGTCCAAGAGTGACATCGGTAAAAATGGAAAATTACCATTAAGCAATTTGTCTCGGTGGAAATACTCCCCGGAAACTTAGATTTGGACGAAAAATTCTTGCTAAGATCATGACATGGAAATAAATAAAAATTGGTTTAGAAGCTCATCCAAGAGTGACATCGGTAAAAATGGAAAATTACCATCAATCAATTTATCTTGGTGGAGATACTCCGCGTAAACTTAGATTTGGACGATAATACTTGCTAAGAATCATGACATCGAAACATAAATTGGTTAACAAGCTCGTCCAAGAGTGACATCGGTAAAAATGGAAAATTACCATTAAGCAATTTGTCTCGGTGGAAATACTCCCGGAAACTTAGATTTGGACGAAAAATTCTTGCTAAGATCATGACATGGAAATAAATAAAAATTGGTTTAGAAGCTCGTCCAAGAGTGACATCGGTAAAAATGGAAAATTACCATCAATCAATTTATCTTGGTGGAGATACTCCGCGTAAACTTAGATTTGGACGATAATACTTGCTAAGATCGTGACATCGAAATATAAATTGGTTAACAAGATCGTCCAAGAGTGACATCGGTAAAAATGGAAAATTACCATTAAGCAATTTGTCTCGGTGGAAATACTCCCCGGAAACTTAGATTTGGACGAAAAATTCTTGCTAAGATTGTGACATCGGAATAAATAATAACAGTTTAGAAGCTCCTCCAAGAGTGACATCGAGTCTTATCGACGAAGACAATCATAGTCGTTCGTGAATTCATAATGCCAACCAATCAAATAAACTAGTTTCACCTGATAACCTAACATCCCCAAACATCCTTGCCAATATTATGGTGATAATCCGATATCGACCAATAATGCGATATCATTGGATATTCATATGTATCGCTGATATATCATGTTTCGTCCAGATTAAAGGCACAAACATGATAAAATCCTATATTGTCGGCCAGTATTTTAAAAAATAAATACTGATCTCGGTTCTTTTAATACAAATTTAATTGTAAGAGCTAGATAGAATTGCTTCTAAGAATATGAATTAGGATTTTAATCAAACAAATTGCACCAAAAAGCATTTATGATCTTCCAAGGCACTAGCTAGTACTCCAAGGAATATGTTAATCATTTATTATTTTGCTTTTAAGAATATGTGAAATGGGAGTAAAATAGTGCAATGTAGTTGACTTAGTAGTAAAGAAAAGATACTACTATATCCAAGGTACCAGTAACAAACGAATTAGCTAGTACAATAATAAATACTTCAGTTTGCAATGGTATTTTTTGATCTTTGATCATTTCTACTTTAACAATGTGTAGAATATTGTAGTGGGACCCTGTCCTAAATACCAGCCGCATCACTAAATACTAGGAGTATATATATGGAACATTCCTATGATTGATTTTTGGATTTAAGGGTACATTCATATGGTAGTTGTACTTTAGGACTTCAATAAGTATAGATTCATCAGTGAAAAAATCACGGTGATATCCCCATGAGACACAAAATTTGGTGGGGCCCGCACAATGAGTCCTTTATTTTTGTGCGCATGCAAAAGAAGAAGATCTATGTAGTCTATTACGTGTCCTCGAAATAAATGGGCATTTTGAGAGTAGTCATAATGAGTATCTTGTGCGGCCTTTTTGGTACATGCAAACGAAAAGATAGATCTCTTGATACTCCTCTTCTTGATTTTGCCAAATAATATAGAGAAGATTATTTTTTGTTTCTAAAATGTCTGTCACATTGGGTTGGCTTGACCCAAATTTGGCATTGGTGGCAAGATCCCTTGTGGTCCGGTCTTTCCATAAATTAATGCTATATTTCTTCCATTTTGGTTGTGCCTAAATTATAATTAAAAATCGATAAGCTGTCGTCAAAAGGGATTATGTTTATATAAGGTATATTATGGAAAATCGAGTGGACTCGACGAGTTAAGATAATGAAAATTGATTGATTAACAAACAAATATCAAGCAAAGAATTTGAACACGAGCATATATTAAAGAACCAATATTTTTATATTATTCATTCTAAAACTAAACGAAGCAAAATAATACCAACATCCTCGGTATTAAAAAACAAAAACCACATTATTCGAAAGTTTCTTTGATAATCTGCTCAACTAAAACCATCGCATCTGGTACTCGTGTTGCAGCGTTAGCAGGCTGTGCTGGAACTTCAAGTACCTTTTCTTCTAGAGGTGTCTCCCTGGTATTTCGGTGTGCAGGACACGGTTTCACCAATGAGGCTCATTCGAAGGAATGGGAGCATGGACACTAACAATTTCAATAGAAGCGAAGCGGGAAGAGTAAGATTGTCAACATGAGCTTGAACTTCACTAACGGGGGCATGCCAGGAACCTTACATATGCCATCAATAGTTATGGTGATCCTTTGCTTTCTAGGGACAGCCATTACTATCCTTGGAATTGTTTTAATGCTCTCGGTATTGTTCTTATTGGAACTCATTTTCTTCGTCTAATATATCAATCTATCTTTTATGCTAGTGTGGTTTGTACGACCTCTAATATATATATATATATATATGTATTAGAAAAAACCCTAATTTTTTTAGGTTAGGAGCATTATCTCCAATTACCTAATTTAGTTGTATTCCGCATATCACTCCCAAACAAACAAAATATAATAGTTTCCATATTGATAAATATATTCTCATATACGCGTACAACACCACATTGATTTTAGTATATAGTATGATTTATCTAAATACGGAAACATAACACGAAAAAATTGCGTAAACACAACCATGTTAATCGAGTACATGGAGTATATGCTTTATCTTACAGTAGATCATAATCATGTACTCTTCGCTAATGTGCATGCCTTGGCTACACTCTTTCCAAATCTGTAGGTATCTGAAGTATCTCTCTCCATTTTCCAACGCCACAAATTAGTTGGGATCCACGATTCGTCGTAGGGGGTTTTGGCTATTGTGAACATACCGGTGAATACAAAGTAGTTCGAATTGAAGTGGACGGTAAAGTGGACGTAGACACTCACGACGAATTTAGAGGGGGATTTTCTTTTATGGTGGTCAATTTGGTATATAGGGAGGCATTTCTGTATTCCAGTTGTATTTATGGTTCTAAATTTTTCGAATCTATAGGGAGACTTTTATGTGTTCATTATAATAAAATCCGAGAGGGGAAAAGAAAAATGTAAAAAGAAGTGAGAATTTGAGATGCCACTCTCTTTTTCTGGGTCTTTCCTTTTGATGGTTTGGAACCACTCTCTTTTTCTGGGTTATTTGGAGACATTTATCTTTGAAATTTCGATAGGAGAAGTTTTTTTTTCTTAAAACACAAAAATCCTATGTGGCCTAAAATATAGGAACTCTCCAATGTCTCATTGGATAACTACTTCATGACGTAATGGTTATCCTTTAGATTTTGTTTGATTTTAAATAAAAATTCAGTTATAGGTTTAAGATATAAAACGGGTGATCGAATTTAGAATAGTGGTAAGTAAGGTTGTCGTTCACTCGGACTTGTTGAAATCGATTTTAGGATTTAATAAAGAAAAATAATAAAAATAGAGAATATATACAATTTATGTCACACGATGAAAGAGAGTTACGGGACTCGGGATTCCACCAATCCTCACATTCATGCGGTTCATCTATTAATTCAGGACAATTAAAGCTTATAAAATAACAAACATCGACTCTAATTCTTTGCCAAGGTAGATTTTATAAAGAATTATATGTAATTCACAAGCATGACGCATCTAAAGTACCTAAGACTAAGCATGCGACATCTAACGAATTCACAAATAATCAAGAAAAATCATAAATCAATTATAATAGTGCAAATAGTCATAAAGGAATTAAATAGAATTACCACATGGGTGCAAAATGGGTTCTAGCTCTTCCTTCTCAAAGGATTTTTTCATTGTCGTCCAATGGTGAAAGGGAGAAAAGTACTCCTGATGGGTTCTAGCTCCTATAAATTGTCATGACATGGTAAGAACACACTCAATTAAAAGGATTTTTTCATTGCTCAAAAAGGTGTGTTTACAATGGTGAAAGGGAGAAAAGTAATAAAAACCGGGTTTGTAACAGTTATAAGTGCTACAAACCAAGCTGTTACAAAGAACGATTTAAGACTGTCCTATGAACTACGACCCACGGCTGTGAGTCGTTATCACTGTTGATAAACGACGGTCTTTCTGGGTCTAATGTTCTTCGTGTTCTTCCTTCACAGCAGCAGCAGCAGAATTCTCTAACTTGATTTCTATTGCTCTGTTCTTCTCCCAAACTCTCCATCCCTCTTCTACTCGACCCTAGCAACTTAAATATACTCGACAGGAGCAAAGATTACTCCTCATAACTCCAAAATATCTTCCCATTAGTCGGCAGTGAATGATATTATTCTCGGGATATATTCTTTCTCTTTTTGTAGCAACACGCGTCCCCATTTCATCAATTATGCGTATAATATCTTTTGTTAACTCCACAATGCCCTCATTGCGACTCAAAGATACTCCAAACACGCATACGTAACTAGTTAAGAAACACACAGAACCCGTGAAGAACTCGTGTTCTCTGTTTGCTTCCACACAAGATTGTAGCCAAATTTAGACGAATCCAAGCGGCATACCGGTCTTGTTTAATCGAAACAGGATATCTCATACCAATTTACACGCTTTAATCTCCCTAAAACTACTTAAAAATCCCACCAGAAAATATGTTGTTATCTGTCAAGTTTTCCCGCCAAAAATAATTTTCAAACGAGGAAGAAAGGGTTGCCCCTTATCCAACAGCTGGGGGTGCGAATATCAGTTGGGTGCCCCTTAGTAATTGGGTTACCCCTTATCCAAAGTGGGAGTCCGAATAGCAAATGTCCTCCGGGGTGTTCCGAGCAACTTTTCGAGCCGAATTTTCCAACAATCTTTATTTCCAAAAAATACCTACAAACACACAAAACACCATAATAAGGACAAAAACGAGTACTAACAATATGAAATATTGAGGACAAATTAGACACATAAATGCGTCTATCAAATACCCCCAAACTTATTATTTGCTAGTCCTCGAGCAAATTTATTCTAGAAAATAAAAATCATTTGAACCCCTAGGTGGCCCTAGTGGCGGAGTGTTGTCTCCGGAGGGTTTACCAGAGGTGAACCCACAAAACCTTTATATTCCAGACCCTAGCTATCTACGCAAAACCTTGGAAAGCACTAAAGAATCTCATTGGTTGACATACTTATTGACTACAAGAGGAAGTAACCTTATGAAAAATTCCAATTGCTGTACACGAGTTTGCACTCAAGCATACTAAAATTCATATAAAGTGTGAGCTCTACTCGGATAGTTTCGGACATCATAAACCGGAGTCAACCAATCACATGGAAAGATTAAGAAGATGGATGTAGAGAAAAACATGGATGATGTTGACTAAGGTGAACCTATCCTAATGGTGAGATACTGGTCTCGACTAATATCAACCCAACTGGCATATACAAGGGGACCGGTGGTCGATAATCCTAACTCTAGGTCAACACAACCGGCATATACAAGGGCTCCAGTGGTCGACTTTATTGAATTTATTCCGGTTGGTCTGATGGTCTGGTCTATTTTTTTTATTTTTTTTTTTTTGGGTATATCAGTCACTCTATTTCACCCTAGCAATGGTAAAGAGAAAAATAAAAGAAGTGATCAGGATTCTTTCGATGTTTCCATCACGAGGATATGGCGAAACTACCATGTTTTCTTTTTCTAACACCTGAGCTCTGTGCTTTTATGAATAGACTCTTTAGATGTTTCCATCTAATCAGATTGGTTCCTCAACTCCTACAACCAAGATGTTCCCATCCACTTAGATTAGTTAGTGCCAACCTTAATAAGCATAAATTTCTAGTCTCTGGAGTTTATTTATTGCAACTAAAAAGTTTCTCCCATACCCCCAAACTTAAATCTAACATTGTCCTCAATGTTCTAAAGATGATATTAAAAACATGAACAAGGAGAAACTGTTACCATTTGAAGCAAAAGAGTTAAGGAAAAATATTACCGTGTTGCAAGAGCATGGGTTACCTCCCAAGAAGTGCTAAGTTTAAAGTCTTGACCCAGGACATTGGAAAGGATTAGTCACCTCGAAGAATCATATAGCAAAATCGGAATAATCGGGTCATCCGGATCAAAAAGTGCTAACCACAAGAAGAGGAAACGCAACAGACTGGGAAGATATCCAACACACCCTTATCTATTTTTTTGTTTAAGACAACTGTATCTAGTTGTGGTTCGGGTTCAGGTTCTATAAAAGGGTCTAGATAAACAGTTTTCATGGGCTGGACTTCCTCAAAAGAAGGATTCTTAAGATCAGGTTGTAGAGTCTGGAAATACTCAGTTAAGAACTTAGAAGCACATAACAATAACCTGAATAATTGAGGATCCTCTAAGTCAATCAGTTTTGACTTACACGGCTGACCACAATAAGATTGGTGGTCTTCCTTAAGCAAATGTGTCGACCCTAATCTCCTAAAGTAATTAGGTTTAGCCTCAAAACTTAATAATTGACACATCTGAAACTTATACGTTCCCACAATTGGTTGAAAAATATTTGGTGGGAAAACAAAATCAATCGTGGTATCATAGCCTGGGTTAACCACATCAACCAGAGGATGGGTTTTTAACAACTAAACTTCTTTATGGACATAACTAGGCTCAGGAAAAAGTGTATGAAGATAATATTTTAAAATGGTTGAGGCACATATGTCAAGTCCCAAGTTAGGGACCTTTCTAAGAGTTAAGGCACATGGAGAATGATAATCACCCCCAAACTTAGAGTTTTCAGTGTCTCTAAAAAGACTAGTCACAACTTCCCTAATTTCAAGGTTATCTGATTCCTGAAAATGGTCAATTGATTCTTCTAAGTCAGGTACCTCCTCACTCATCTCTACGAGTTCATTTTCTTTTTCGAAGTCTATTGTTTCTAAATCGCTAGACTCAAAATATACTCGTTCCTCTAAACCATCCTTGGCTTCGTAATCAAAAGGAAATACTACATCGTCTAAAACGGGGGTATCTCTAGTCAAATCCTCATCCTTTTGAATAGGTGAATAATTATTAAAATTATTTGGATTTGAACTAGAAATAATATTATCGTTATAAAGCTCAATTGGGGTAACAATTTCCTGATCACTATGCCTATTTATTTCAAATTCTTCATCAACACTATCCTCATCATAATCATCATTATAACAACATGAAAATGGTTGAACCTCATCTACACAAGTAGTGTTACCAATTATAACCTCGTCATCCTGATTATAAAAATTGTCCTCATTTTCACGGGTGATATTGGAAAGAATGTATTGGAAATCAAGAGTAATTCGAGCAATTCTTTCTTCCGTCTCTAACTCTAACCTACGTGTTGTCTCAGCAAACTCACGTGTTGACTCAGTTAACTTACACGTTGACTCAAGTATCCTACGTGCTTCATCTAGAGAAGAGGAATTATAGGAATTTGGCTCGTATGCCGGTATTCATGTGAATAGTAATTGGGCTCACCATGGTATGAGCCATAATCTTCAAAAGGTTGACGTTCCCAACCATTATTCACATTCTGGTCATAAAAAGAGTGATGTCCATAATGTTCAGTTGGATATTCATATTCATTGTGATGGCTATTATAATACCAGTTTGACATCCTAACTGCAAGGGAATTCTACACAAGCACAAACAAGGCTGACTCGACCACAACAAACCTACTGATTTCTAGCAAACAAAAAGCATGATGGCTCCACTTAGATTGTTTTCTAGACTAGCTTCTAATCCTTCGAAAGGGAATTCGTTACAATTTAAGCAAACCCCTCTGGAATCAATCCGAGTTTAAGTAAGTTGAATAGAGGCGAGGGAAGCTGCGTGGAGCTTTGATACCCAAGGCCTCACCGCATTACAAGGCGGCGCAGTCACGCATTCAACTCACAGAAACCATCATGAACTTCGAAGTATGCTTAAAAGAGTAACCAATATTTTTCGAATGACTTTCCTATTAAGCTCGTTACCCTATCGGTCTCGTTCTAGTCCAAATTTTAAGGCTTAGGTTCGCGTAGGTTACGTGTTCCTAAGGCGGGCAAGAAGAGAACGGTGATGAAATCCGAACCCTTATCTTATATGGCCAGGCCTTGCCCTTTACTAGAAAATTAAATCCGATTTCAGGTCCTCAACATATATGCATACAAAATCATCCAAGAAACCCGTTTGACGGGGGATTCGGGGGTGCGGGTGTTTCGAATTCTTACCTCCCGTTCCAGACGGGGGATGAACCGTTGAGGATGACTCGGGCCACAACTCCTATGTCATGTACGAACCCGAGGGGCCGAGACCGTATCGTAACTGTCGTCCTTCCCTGTGCAGTTTATATTTAAACCAACCCTTCTTTAGGGTTTTAAAAATAAAGTCCAATGTTCAATGTCCCAAAGAAAAAAAAATGTCCAAAAATAAAATATTACAAAAATAAAAACCTTAATTACAGTTTCTAAAAAATAAAATAAAATAATATACAAAATCTTCTTCTTCACTCCTTTTGGATTCCTCTTTTCTTTCCTTCTTTGGCTTCGCTTTTGTTTTCAGCGCTTTCTCCCTTTTTCTTTAGCTTAGTTCCAAATC
The DNA here is from genome assembly GCA_023531295.1 of Papaver armeniacum. NCBI lineage: Eukaryota > Viridiplantae > Streptophyta > Magnoliopsida > Ranunculales > Papaveraceae > Papaver > Papaver armeniacum. The sequence goes on from JAJJWW010009219.1 coordinate 162,693, forward strand.
TGAAAACAAACAAAGAATACCAAAACGCGTAAAAAGGAACAAAAATAAAAATAAATAAAAATAAAAACCTAAAAACAAATCTATACACAAGTCCGCGTCGGCGGCGCCAAAAATTGATCAAATTTAGAATAGTGGTAAGTAAGGTTGTCGTTCACTCGGACTTGTTGAAATCGATTTTAGGATTTAATAAAGAAAAATAATAAAAATAGAGAATATATACAATTTATGTCACACGATGAAGAGAGTTACTGGGACTCGGGATTCCACCAATCCTCACATTCATGCGGTTCATCTATTAATTCCGGACAATTAAAGCTCATAAAATAACAAACATCGACTCTAATTCTTTGCCAAGGTAGATTTTATAAAGAATTATATGTAATTCACAAGCATGACGCATCTAAAGTACCTAATACTAAGCATGCGACATCTAACGAATTCACAAATAATCAAGAAAAATCATAAATCAATTATAATAGTGCAAATAGTCATAAAGGAATTAAATAGAATTACCACATGGGTGCAAAACAGCTTCCTCCGTCGTCCCAGTGATGGGTTCTAGCTCCGCATGGTAAGAACACACTCAAAGGATTTTTTTCATTGCTCAAAAAGGTGTGTTTACAATGGTGAAAGGGAGAAAAGTAATAAAAACCGGGTTTGTAATAGTTATAAGTGTTACAAACCAAGCTATTACAAAGAACGATTTAAGACTGTCCTATGAACTACGACCCACGGCTGTGAGTCGTTATCACTGTTGATAAACGACGGTCTTTCTGGGTCTAATGTTCTTCGTGTTCTTCCTTCACAGCAGCAGCAGCAGAATTCTCTAACTTGATTTCTATTGCTCTGTTCTTCTCCCAAACTCTCCATCCCTCTTCTACTCGACCCTAGCAACTTAAATATACTCGACAGGAGCAAAGATTACTCCTCATAACTCCAAAATATCTTCCCATTAGTCGGCAGTGAATGATATTATTCTCGGGATATATTCTTTCTCTTTTTGTAGCAGCACGCGTCTGTAGCTGTCAATTATGCGTATAATATCTTTTGTTAACTCCACAATGCCTCTGTTGCGACTCAACATACTCCAAACACGCACACAGAACTAGTTAAGAACACACAGAACCCGTGAAGAACTCGTGTTCTCTGTTTGCTTCCACACAAGATTGTAGCCAAATTTAGACGAATCCAACTGGCATACCAGTCTTGTTTAATCGAAACAGGATATCTCATACCAATTTACACGCTTTAATCTCCCTAAAACTCGCCAAAAATCCCACCAGAAAATATGTTGTTATCTGTCAAGTTTTCCCGCCAAAAATAATTTTCAAACGAGGAAGAAAGGGTTGCCCCTTATCCAACAGCTGGGGGTGCGAATATCAGTTGGGTGCCCCTTAGTAATTGGGTTACCCCTTATCCAAAGTGGGAGTCCGAATAGCAAATGTCCTCCGGGGTGTTCCGAGCAACTTTTCGAGCCGAATTTTCCAACAATCTGTATTTCCAAAAAATACCTACAAACACACAAAACACCATAATAAGGACAAAAACGAGTACTAACAATATGAAACATTGACGACAAATTAGACACATAAATGCGTCTATCAACGGGCAAATATGCTTTACTTGCCTGCTCATTAAAGGACGCGATCTTTCAAAGATAAAACATGCAAATATGCGTTACTTGTCTGCATGCTCATTAAAGGCACGACCTTTCAAATAATGCCTTCTCATCAAGGACGCAACCATTCGCCAACAGGTGTATTGGATGTCTATATAAGCATTACTCATATCTGCTTGTAGCATTCTACAATATTAAGAAAATCTTAAATGCTTTAATTTTTTTTTTGATAATCTTTCATCAGTATAATAGTGATGGATATGTTGCCGGAATTAACTACCGACATACTAAAGCACCTCCAAACTGCAGAAAGTATTTTAGAAAGCAAATGTGTTTCCAAAGAGTGGAATACTATCCTCGGGGACAAAAGAATTGGACTCCTTTTTGGTGTCACACCAAGAATATGGAAAGAAGTTACTCAACTCTTTTATAGAGAGGAAGATTTCAACCCGATCGTCAATGACCAACAATCACACGCCCCGAATGATGGAACCCATGAAGATTTGACTAAGTTGCACCCAATAGTTGGATCTTGCAATGGTTTGGTCTGTTTTTATGTTTCACACCACGGCATACAAGATCCTGTATATGTTATGAATCCAGAAACTGGTGAGCACCTACATTTGCCACAACTATACATCCCAATTATTGCACGAGATCAAGTACTTTCTTGGTATCCTGTAATTGGGGGTTTCAGATACTGTCAACGTACCGATGAGTACAAGGTAGTTCGAATTCTCATGGATGGTAAAGTTCAAATACACACTCTAGGAGACAAGCAGGGATGGAGGAACATAGCATGGGAGATTCCTTATATTTTTCGGAGTTCAGGTGTGTACGCACATGGTTGTATTTTTTGGAAGGATTGTTGTCAGTGGGATAGTGGCATAGTTTCTTTCAATTTGGACACCGAGACATTTCACCAACATTCGCGACCCCCGCATCATATTCTTAGGAGTGAATTCCCTTCAGTTGGGATGGTTATGTTCGGAGTTCGCCTTTTATTTTACTACATCCATGAGGCCTGTGATGAGGGGATTAATCAGCCCCGGATAGATTTCTGGGCACCCATTTCCAAAAAAAATATTCATACATGGGCACCTGGCGGGGAATGGAATTGGAATTATGAGATAAGCATTTTCTTGGAAAAGGATGAGGATGAAAGGTGGCCGACCTATTACCCGATAGCTTTTGGAAAAAAACAAGGACCTCCTATTGTGGCGGAATGGGCGTTTATTGCGTTACAATGCACTCACCAGAACTTGGACGGAAATTTGGGGGACACGACTGTGGGAAACAAGCAAGGTTGCAATTATTCCTCATATGAGGAGCGCTGTCTCGTTGAAGAATTTTGGTGGACAATTAGAAGCATGTACTCATGATGTCCATGCCACTAACACATTCCTTGGGTTATCTATGTAGCTTTTTTTTTTCTTGTAGTTGTGTTGTTTTCTGTTTTTTTTTTTTTTTTTTTTTTTTTTTTATTTTTTTTATATTTACAATTTATTCCTTGGGTATGTAGCTTTTTTTTCTCTTGTAGTTGTGTTTTTTTTTTTTTTTTTTGTGTTTGGATTATTTTCTTTGTTGAAATGTACAATTTAGTTTGGGTCATTGTTTAACTAGCCAACCTTTGTTTTTTTTTTCCTTTTTTTTTGCGTTACACCTATGGTCCAGCCGTCCGGGTCACCCCAACCCACCTAGGTAATCAGTCGAAAAGTAGAAAAATTATTTGGGTATTTCCTAAGAGATCATGATTTATTTTAGTTTGTTATGTTTGGAATGTATATATTAGATTAAAAGGAAATTAGATAAACATGAAAATATTCATTCCATATCTCATTATACTGCTACAATATCTCATTTTTTAGTAATATGGAAATTGAAATATTCGGTGTAAATACCAAAGAATCGTGATTTAAGATAATGATGGAAAACCTAAAAAATTAGAGTTTTCAATTACACCAAGCATAGAAAAAAACTAACATAGAGTATTAAGAGGGATTGTTGATATGACATTGACGAGAGGATCCAAAAACGTCCTAGACTGACGCGACCATTCGCCAACAGGTATATTGGATGTCTATATATATATATAAGCCTTATACTCGTATTTGCTTGTAGCATTCACAATAAGAAAATCCTAAAAGCTTGTAAATTTTTATTTATTTATTTTTGATAATCTTTCATCAGTATAATAGTGATGGATATGTTGCCGGAATTAACTACCGAGATACTTCAGTGCCTCCAAACTACAGAAATCGTTTAAGCAAGCAAATGTGTATGCAAAGAATGGAATACTATCCTTGGGGACAAAAGAATTGGATTCCTTTTTGGTGTCACACCAAGAATGGGGAAAGATAAAGTTACCCAACTCTTTTATAGAGAGGAATATTTCAGCCCGATCGTAACAGCCAACAATCATGATGGAACCCATGATGATTGGACTATGTTGCACCCAATAGTTGGATCTTGCAATGGTCTGGTTTTTTTTTATGTTTCACACCACGGCATACAAGATCCTGTATATATTATGAATCCAGAAACTGGTGACCACCTCCATCTGCCACAACTATGCAGCCCAATTGCACCGGATCAAGTACTTTCGTGGTATCCACGATACACGTAATTGGGGGTTTCAGATCATCATCAACGTACCAATGAGTACAAGGTAGTTCGAATTCACATGGATGGTAAAGTCCAAATACACACTTTAGGAGACAAGAGGGTTTGGAGGAACATAGCATGGGATATTCCTTATACCTTTCGGAGTTCAGGTGTGTACGCACATGGTTGTATTTTTTGGATATATTGTTGTCAGCAAGATATTGGCACAATATCTTTCAATTTGGACACCGAGACGTTCCATCAACATTTTCCACCTCCGCATCATATTCCTGGGAGTGAATTTTGGATAAATACTTACCCATCACTTGGGATGGTCATGTTCGGAGTTCGCATTTTATTTTACTACATCCATGAGGGAATTGATCGGCCCAGAATAGATTTTTGGGCTCCCATTTCCAAAGAAAATATTCATACATGGGCACCTGGCGGGGAATGGAATTGGAATTATGAGATAAGCATTTTCTTTAAAGAGGATGAATGGACGAGTCATAACCCGATAGCCTTTATAAATAACTAGGAACTCTTATTTTGGCAGAATAGACGTTTATTGCGTTACAATACACTCACCAGAACTTGGACGGAAATTTGGGGGGCACTACCGAGGGAAACAAGGGTTGCAATTATTCCTCACATGAGGAGCGCTGTCTCGTTGAGGAATTTTGGTGGACAATCGGAAACATGTACTCATGATGTCCATGCCACTAACACATTCCTAGGCTTATCTATGTAGCTTTTTTCTTGCAGTTGAGTTTTTTTTTTTTTTTTTTGGTATTTGGATTCTTTTCTATCTTTGAAATGTACAATTTATTCCTTGGGTTATTTATGTTTTTTTTTTCCTTGAATTTTTTTTGTTTTTGTTTTGGTGTTTGGATTTTCTTCTATGTTGAAATGTTCAATTTCGTGCATTAACATGATTGTTTTGGGGAGTTCTGGAGAGCTGATAGTGCATTTTTGCCTGTGCACAAATCTCTCATAGGAGTAGAGATTTGGGAGGGAGTTTGGTCAGAGAAAAATATTAGGAGGAGGAGGAAACGCTTCAGCTTCAGGTATGCTTTTTTCATCTATTTTTTTCTTCTCTAATCTCCAATTGTTTTGTTTGATTTTTTCTATTAGTTTTAAAAGTAAAAACCCTATTTTTATTGTTTAGGGTCTCACCATGTTTTGTTAACTCTTTTTTGTTTCGATATTCATCTCAATTTGTGTTTAGTTAATCAAGTCAGAACTGATTTCAGGCTAGCAGATTAAGCTGTTGTTTATTTATGGTCAAACCTTTCGTAGCAGGCTAGTAGCTAGCAAGCCAAATGGTTAGGCCACCACTTAAAGGGAAATGAGGTGTGCATACTAACAATGGTTACACCCTGCACAAGTAGCTAGTATGAGTTGGAAATCATTAAAGTCCAAACTTGTAAACTAAAGGAAATAAGTTAGGAGTTAGGAGTGAACTCTCCCAAACTCCCTCTAACAAACTCTTTCAAACTCCCCACACTCCCCCAAACTCCCTGAACTCAAAAACACAAAACTCTCTCAAACTCCTTACACTCTCTCAAACTCTCTCAAAATCCCCAAGATTTAAAATACACTCAACTCCCCACAAATCACTCGAGGACTAACCCCCTGTTGGTTTTTGCCTTTTTTTGCATTACACCTATGGTCCATCCGGCCGGGCCACCCCAACCGACCTAGGTAATTATATTAAAAAGGAAATTAGATAAATATGAAAATATTCATTCCATATATCTCATGAGATCATAATTTATTTTAGTTTGTTATGTTCGTTATGTATATTAGATTAAAAAGGAAATTAGATAAACATGAAAATATTCATTCCATATCTCCTTATATTGCTACAATATTCGATGTAAATACCAAAGAATACGTGATTTAAGATAATGATGGAAAACCTAAGAAATTAGGGTTTTTCCTTAGAAATATATATAAATTACACCAAGCATAGAAAAAATTAACATAGAGTATTAAGAGGAAAATGAGTTCGCTAAGAGGGATTTGTAGAGATGAAAATCAAGAGAGGATCCAAAAATGTCCTCGATCGATGGTCGGTCCTCGTAAATTGAGAATTATCATTATTCGGTTGGACGGAATAACTACTGTTCCTGGTGTTCCTCTCGACGCTGTTATTAGTTCTGTTGTCAGTAGTGTTGACAATGATGATGTTCCTATTTATGTTGATGTTATTCCTGGTGTTCCTCTGGACGCTGTAATCAGTAGCGATGAGGATGCTGATGTTTTCGATTATGCTGATGTTCCTACTGTGAATGATGATGCTCCTGCTTCTATTATTGAAATTATTGATGAAGATCGTCCCGATGTTCCAGATATGGCAGATAATAATCCAAAAGTTAACAAGCATGATCTTAACAAGCATGTGGAGCCTGATGAAGCAGAAAATGACAAATCTGAGGATGACAAGGCGCCCAAGCCTGCTGGTTGGAGTGATCAGGTTCACCTTAGCATTGCAAGAAGAATTGTTTGAAGATGGGGATGGTTCATTTGATATGGTTTTTTTTTTTTTTTGATGACATGGTTTGATTTATCGATTTCATTTTGTGGACGCTTTGAAAGTTGTTTTCGTTTCTTGTTTCGTTAGCTAATTTTGTCATTTAGAAGAAGGTGATGTTTATGAATTCTTTTATTATTTAGGTATTGGAATCATGAAATAAATCAAATAATTATTTACAAGTTCATAGACTTTTACGAGAATGCAATATATTCTTGCAAATTTATTTATTTATGATGTGTGCATTCTTTTGGAAAAATAAATATAATTAGCTGAAAGAACGGAGGAAATGTAGAAAAATACAGTTTTCCCCCATGTAAACAATAAGAATCAATTTATCACTTTAGGTCTGATCTTATTATCTCCTTGCAAATACTTTTAACAAAAATACGAGTTTGAACAAGTAAAGTGCTATTGAAAGTACTGCTATATGACGATGTTAATGATAATGATATTTGCGTGGAATTGGATGAGAATGAGGAACCAGACTAATCTGACAAAGAACCAGGTTTTTGATGACCATTTTGTTTTCAGTGGTGGTTTTATTTATTTTTTAAGTACTGCACTAGATGGAGGCTTTTTACGTTGATAGATAGGTTGACATTTATGTGATGAATGATTCACGTTGAACTTTTATGTTTTCTGGAAATGATGAACATGAAAATGGATGGGTTTAGTTTATTTATCTTTATTAGCTTACTGTGTATGCGTTTCCTACATAGGTGCCACCAATAATTCATACGTTTCCTCCCTAAACCAAGAATAATACAGGAGACAACCCAGATTAAAATTATTAAGGTAAATATTATTCGAAATACGAAAGTAATTTTTTTCTATAGCTTCTTCTCGAGTTGGTTAGAGATCGGAAACAAAATTTCGAAAATTTTGGGAAACAATTTTATCATAACTGTCTACGATATATTCTCTCATAAAATAAGGAAACTAACCATATTGGTTAGACATCAAAAATTTGGAAATAAAAAAAGAAAAACAACAAAAATCTTTTGTTTGGCGGGTGATGAAAATGGATTTTACTGGGCGGGATGATTTTAAAAGGAAAATCAATTCCCGCCTGATGGTTTGGTTAAATTCCAAAAAGAAAAAGAAAGATGAGTTCGATCTACTTTTTCAGTTTTTATTACTCGATTCATTCTCTCTATGAAATCATAATTCTACTACTATCTCTAATCTTTACAAGGAACCTACCTCTTTAGACTCGATCTTTGTTGTTGGTATTATTTCTACAACCCATTATCGAATGAATATTAAATTGATGTTAGATTTTTTGTTCGATCTCATGGAATCAGATGTTAGATCTTATAGGTTTAGTAGTTAAAGCATAATTAGGGTTTTTATTCTATCACTTCTTATAGGTTTACTAGTTAAAGCATGAGTAGGGTTTTTATTCTATTACTATCTCTAATCTTTACAAGGAATCTACCTCTTTAAACTCGATCTTTGTTGTTGGTATTATTTCTACAACCCATTATCGAATGAATATTAAATTTATGTTAGATTTTTTGTTTGATCTCATGGAATCAGATGTTAGATCTTATAGGTAAGCTAGTTAAAGCATGATTAGGGTTTTTATTCGGCTGTATCAAAGAACAAGTTAATGACAATCACGGGTTGTACGATGAGATGTGATTTCATTTTGTTACAACAATAATCTTTTAGGCTTAAGTTACATGCATGAACTATTATAAGATTTTGGTAAGGATCTTTCTTTCATGTTACTTAGTTAGGCTTTACTAGTTAGTTAGGTTTTACAAAATAAAAATAAATAAATAACTTAACGATGCTAATTTTTTTCTAGGGTTTTTGTTATTGTTTGGGTTGGATTTTGATTGAGAGTTAATAACTCTACTTTGATCGACGATGTTGTGTCAATCATATTTATATACAAGGCTTCTCAATATTTAATCATTTGCATCTCTGTTACTTGGCTAGCCTGTAACGTCTGCATTTTAAGTTGCCACTTGTAATAATACCATGTTGCTGGTTGGCCAATTTGACTATATCTTCAAGCTAAAAATGGATAATCACTATCTGGTGCTTTAGTGCTCTAGGCTTTTGTAACAAAAAGTTATATAAGACCGTTTAACCGGTACCTTTCGCTTTGTGGATAACACAATAATCATGAGGAGATTTTGTGTGTTGCAGTGATGTTTTAGCCTCAAGTTACATGCATCAATGAGTTCATGTTTGTTTTATTTTCATATAATAGAAAATAGGTGTAACACATGTTGCCTATCCTGTTAGGTTTAGCTAATATTTTCCAAAATAAGCTCAAATTACTAACTAAGATGCACGTACCTACAGCTTTTGTCATGGGAGAAGATGATGATTACGACCAATGGAGGGAATCAGATTATGAGGTGGATTCTCGATGAAGAAACGATGGATTTAGATGAGAGTCATGATGACATTGTACAATCAGATGACGATGATGGTGAACATATGCTCCACACTGCTAGATTTTAAGACTTAACAGGTAATGTGCGAAACCTTGTACTTACTTGTTTCTACTTAAACATCACATGGTTTCATATGTTGCCTTGGTTATTTCCAGAGTCAGAAGATTCTGAAAATGATGATTTGGAGGTGTTAGAAGAAAAAGAATTGGAAAATGCTCCAGATTCAGAAAAGCAGCCACAACAAGAAGACTCTACAAAAGTGATCATAAAAGAAAGGGGAATGACAAGAATGTTGAAGCTGCATAGATACTTCTCGGATAAAAATGCCAAAAGAGGGATATTGAATTTGACAAAATGTTCCGGCCTATTGGTTACCATAGAATTGAATTCAGTAGTTACCTAGGCTATTTGGTCCGTGATATGGTTGGCATAAAACATTTATGTTGGAAGGAAGTCCCTTCAACAACAAAAGAAAATATGTGGGAGAAAATTCTGGTATGCATATGCGGTTACCAATTCGTCGTTTTTTGTTGTCTAATCATGAAGTCCGTGATTAACATACATTAGATGTTATTGCAGCTTCATTATGAGGTGCCCCATGAGCTGAAGCGAGTGGTCATGAAGCGTCTACCTGTTCAGCTGCGGGACTTTAGAAGGAAATTGTACAAAAATCATGTAAAACCCTCCTTGAAATGCCGCACAAACTAAGAAGTTTCCCCAAAAAGTACGAAACGGTAATGGACCAAGAAAATCGGGACAATTACCTTAATCATGTACTAAAATCGCTTATTTTTAAGGTATGGAATACACATTGCTTTTTCTAATTTGTGTTTCATTCTTATTGTCTATCCCAACATACTAATGAAATTATTTTTATTTCCTTTGCAAGAAAACTTCGGAGAGGGGAAAAGAGGCAATATCACAATCCAAGTTCCCACATCGGACGGGACGAGGAGGATACTCGGGATTAAAACTAAAATTAGTAAGTATGTTGTCTTATTTATTATACACCCCAAAGATAAAACCGGCCATATCTGTTTTGTATGTCGTGTTGCGTGTCTCATATATGCAGAATCTTAAAACGGTATAGGGATGTGTCCTCTTACACCAATCTGTAATTTTGTCACATTAGATGCTTTGGAATAGGTTTTTGTTTTACACGGCTAATATCGTGCGGATGTAAATCCTTACTTGTTTTACGGTAACTACTAGGTCCAAAGCAGAAAAGTTGCTGAAGAAGATCTTGAAGACCGGTGCTTCATGTGGGCAAGAGCACGCGAAAACAAAGACAGAATTATTCCAGACGAGTTTGTCAGGAAGAAGACATCTGAAGTTGTGAGAAAACAGAAAATTTACATTCCTCATGTTTTTAACCAAAGTAAGTGCAAAGTAATTGCGCAAAGTTTAAATCAGAATTTAACACATTATTTGAACAGGAAGAGAAGCGGAAGATGATTCGAGAGGGAACTCTAACGGTTGGTCATAACGAGGATGCCCTAACAGTTGCGATCGGCCCGGATAAGGGTGGACGTGTCAAGGGGGCTGGCTTTGGAGTGACGACAACCCTTTACTTTCCAAATGGTAGAAAACCAAGACACTCGAAAGAGAACGATGAACTGCGTGAAAAGCTGAAAGCTAAGGAGAAAGAATTAGAGTCTACTAAAAATGCGTATCGAGGTAGATTAACAGATAACTTGTTATCTCAAGGAGTCGACATTGCGAAAATTGTGGGCAAAGATCGTGGAAAGTCACGGAGGAGAGGTAAGTGAACCGAGTTTTGATTAGATTGTGTAATTTAAAAAAAAAATGGCGACAAAGATTCGATTTTTTCAAATAATTTGTTCAACTACAAATCACGGGATGCGGGACCTAGCAACGCCTCCAATCGATCTAAGAATAACATAGGTCCAAAATCAGTTAAGAAACATCCAAAAAAACATGGGAAATCCGGTCCATGAAGTCATCTGAAAGCACCAAAGGGTCCGCAAAGGAATCTCCTTGTACTAAAACGCTTGACCGTTTACCGAATCCCCGCCGTCTTTAGTATCAAAAATAAGTCTTCGTCTCCTCCATCCATGGGGAATCTCGGAATGTGCCATACGAAAAAGTTACCATTGATGTATGGTTTTCCAACGCGTTTAAATTTTCAATCTTCCATTTACTATCTCTCATGCGCCTTGTGTTTTAGGGCATAGGATGCAAACTTTGGTTTGGAGAAAAGGACAACATTGTTGCCATTGGTAGAGCTTACTCTTCAAAGAAGGTATCTTATAAAATGAAGTCGGGAATGACGGGTGAGGTTACATGCTATAGCGTCATGGTTAGTGAAGTACTAAATGAAACCATCAAATTACCCTTTGGCACATCTTAAGGATAAAAACTTTAAAAATGTTGGTGATCTTGAAATTAGTTGACCATCAAATCAAACCATCTTGGATCAAAAGGTTGGTTGCTATGCTTGTTTGCTTTATTAAGTCATTGGATATGTTTTTACACAAACCAGTTTTATATATATATCTTGTTTGATATAAGAGACGAATATGTTATCGACTATATGAATCACGGATGTTAGTGTATATTTTAGAGAACCTTATAGAACGAGCTATGTGGTTAGCTATTTGATTGTGAGTCATTGTGCATTTTGCTTAAATGGTTTCTTTGCCAAAAGGAGGTACAAATTTCATTTCAATTTTTCGATGCAGGTAAGTCAACCAAAACATTCGGAGGCTGTGAAATCACCGGATCTACTCAACAGAAGCCAATCTCGTGTCGCAATATCTGAAAAAGTTCCGAAGGTATGTGTTTTAGACCAGTTACATGATCTTAATATCATATGAGTCTGAAATATGCCATCAACTACTATATGAATCACGGATGCTAGGGTGTATTTTGGAGAACCTTGTATATTTGTTACCTATTCATCTGTGTGTCTTCGCATTCACGGTGGAATTTGGCATATTTGTCACTCGAATATGGAATATTACTCTCTGCTGCAGTAAGTCAACAAAATTCGGGAAACATACTGCGGATGTGACGTCAAAAGATCCACCTAGTCGGAGCCAATCGAGATCGCGACAACTAAAGCGATTTGGAGTATCTGTTTTATTTTTACATGCATTTTAAATCTCAATTTGTTTTGAAGTTTTCGCTTGAAGATGTTCATATGCCATATATTTCCATGGGGTAGAAGGTGCAACCTTTTGACGAGTGTCTAAGGCAAACGTCCTTGCTAGAGGTAGAGCTTTTTACATTGGGGAAAACAATAATTACATGGAAAGGATGGGATGGAGGTTGATTGCCACAAAATCTGATTGATGAAGTAATAAAACCGAATTTCCGTCTACCCGTACGATTTTTCGGGGTATGGAAACATTAGGGCAAACTATTGGAAAAGCGATTCCTTGGCCAAAGTTTGGTGTTCGGTTTCTCGAGCCTGCTAAGAAGGTTAGTTGCTTGGCTTGTTTGATTTGTAAGTCGAATATACATAAACCAGTTTATCAATTATATAAATCACCGGTCCAAGTGTAAATTAGAGAACCTAGAAATATATAAACATGTGTAACTTTCAAAAGTAACTAATAACTCTTTTAATCTTATGCAGAACCCTACCAGTAATTCACAACCAACTACTTCTCTGCGGAAGTCTCCTTCACGTAGCAACCCTTACGATGGATCTAAGAAGCGGTCTCTAATCTTATGCGAGAACTCTACCGGTAATTCCCAACCAAATCCTTCAATATCTCTAGAGAAGTCGTGCACATCTACGGCAGAGAACCTCTCCGCTAAGACATCTAATGGAGTATGTTTTTTTTTGATTTTTTTCTTCGTAAATCTATATTGCTAATTCTAGCATCTTCTTTTTATATGATGTTCATATGCCGTATCTCCACAGAAAGCAAAATACGACTTTTGGAATGGATCTAGGGGAAACGTCGTTGCTAGAGGAAATATTTTACCTACGCTGCCTAACCATAAAATACATGGACAAGATCTTCCTAAAAGCGTTATGTTGTCAATATTCGGAGGTTATAGTTCCATCGTTCGTGTTAGAACCAAGTGGTGAGTTTAAGTTATTAGGGGAAGCTAAAGATGGTTTTGTGGCATGGCCGAAAGATAACTGTTCCATATCTGATGACAAGGTTAGTTTCTTAGATCTTTTGCTTTATTAATCAAGTATATAAATAGTTTTACATAAATCGTGTATTCAGTTTGATTAAAGAATAAGTACGAGATAGAAATATATTAAGACCTAAATGGAACATGAATGCCAGTGTAAATTTGAAAATTGATATTTGGTTACGGATTTTATTATGGGCGTCAGATGTGAAAAATGCCACGGCCTTCAGTGAAGTTGGCTTTATTACATTGTTGGAAAAATGACTTTTATCTTGTTGAGATTTCACATGGATGATTTAATTCGCCTTGGATTTAGAATATATATATAATACATTTAATCTCTTCTTGCACGGGAAAATCCTGACATGGAAAACCTCATAAGCAACTGAGAACCGAGTTTTAGATTCGAGAAGAAATTGGACAGTGACCTAAGAACAGCAAGCAGCCTTGCAGAAGATAAACTGAATGAGGAGCACCCATCAGTCAATCCACATTCGGGGAATCATGCTGCCTCTGAAAAGCTTCCAAAGAAGATTAATAGGTGTAGAGAAAGTTATATGTACAAAGTGTAGATCAGGCATACCAACTTCCATATGGGAAACAGAGGATGACAAGGTTTGCCGCGTCGAGAATGTCACAACCGATCAATTGCTTGAAGAGACACCACCATCAAAAAAGTTGAAGAAAAAGCGATGATTTTTGGATAAATGCTCTTTAATATTTTCTTTTGCAAACATTAGACCAAAGATCAACATTTTTCTTGTGTTATTAAAAATAATATGAATTTCAGATTTAACCACAATTTATATAAAGTATAAGAAAATTTGGATAGTGCCAGGTGGATGGTTTAGATGCGTCATATCTGAACGGCTTAGAGGCGTCACACGCGTAATACACACGCTTCAAGGTTAATTGGCGTGGCTAAACATAACATAAAGACACACTAAACAAATATAAATTGGCGTGGTTAAATATCACATAAAGCCACGCTATATGGCGTGTCTATAGGTTCTCTAGATGAACGGCTCCCAACGTTACATGTGGACGGTGAACGTTATATCCGAACGGTCAATATTGCATCATCTTAAATTAGATCCAACGATTCCCAATACGTCCACGTGGATCAAGGTAATTGGAATTGGGCGTGGCTAAATATCACATTTAGCCACACTCTATGGGGCGTGTCTATAGGATATTCAATGAACGGCTCACAACGTTACATGTGGATGGTATTCAACGGTTCCTAATACACCACGTGGATGAAGGCAAGTGAAACTGGCGTGGCTAAAACATAACATATAACCACGTTAAACCTATATGGCGTGTCTATCGGATAACCAATGGCTACACCTAAAAGCACTTAGCGTGTACATAGAGGAACAGAAGAGCCACGCCATAAAGCAATTTTGTGTCTATAGTGAACCAAATAGCCACGCCAAAAAGAAATTTGGGTGTCTATAGTGAATCAAATAGCCACGCCAAAAAACAATTGGCGTGTCTAAAGTGAACCAAATAGCCACGCCAAAAAGCAATTTGTATGTCTATAGTGAATCAAATAGCCACGCCAGAAGCAATTAGCGTGTCTATAGGGAACCAAAGAGCCACGCCATAAAGCAATTTGTGTGTCTATAGTGAACCAAATAGCCACTTAAAAAGAAATTTGGGTGTCTATAGTGAATCAAATAGCCACGCCAAAAAACAATTGACATGTCTAAAGTGAACCAAATAGCCACGCCAAAAAGCAATTTGTGTGTCTATAGTGAATCAAATAGCCACGCCAGAAGCACTTAGGGTGTCTATAGGGAACCAAAGAGCCACGCTAAAATAATAAATCGTGTGTCTATAGAGTACCAGTACTTAAGTTTTTGGGACACTATATAGCAACGCCTATATGGCTCTGGCGTGTCTATTTCATGCAGAAATAGACACGCAAGGCAAGCATGGCTATAAGCTACCTAAAACCACGTTGTGTTACCTAAAACCACGCAAGCAGAAGTCACGCCAAGTCCAAACCAAATTGGCGTGTCAAAACCCCTATGGACACGCCAATTTGGCGTGGCAAAAGGGTCTGTTTGTACTAGTGTCTTCATGTTCTCTTGCTGGTTAACACTCCTATCAGCCTTAGATTTTTGAAACCAGACCTAGAACCAGGTTCGTTCATCTTCCCTCTTGGTGTCTTTAGAGTTTTAGTCACCCAACCATTTTGTTCAATATTGGTAGTACCATGTCCAACCACCACTTCCTGGGTTACTAGAATAACCACCTCCTTAGCACCTTTTGTTTTATCACACTTAACCTTGGGATGACCAAAGACACCACAGTGCATGCATCTTGAAGGTTTCCAGCTATACTCCATAGGAATATATATCTTCACCTTCCCATTAACATCTGCTCCAATCAGACTTGGAAAATCACAGTCTACACCCATCTCAATACAAATTCTAACATGAGCCATTTTAGATCTATTTGCAATTTGTTTATCAAACATGATAGGTATTCCATTAAAACTTGCAAGTTGTCCCAATCCCTTAGCATTCCGCATATGTAATGGAACTTTCCTTAAATTCACCCATAATGGAATAGTCTTCAGATCAGCTAAATCCTTCTCAATATTGGGAGTTCAAGGTCTCACGACCAACAATCGACTAGCCGCGAAGAAACATCCATGCTCCATAGCCAATAATATATCCTAATCAAAAAGGAATTCAAACAAAAACAAATCATCATGAATAGTCATTTTCAACTCACCTCTAAGCTTCCAAACACGCTGAACAATATTCTTAACCATTAAGAATGGTAGCTTCATACCAACACAACAACCAACAAGATCCCCACACATGTGAATATCCTCATCATAAACCCAGAAGAAATCATCTTGGGTTAGCCCGGTTGGCAAGGAGCGTGACTCTCAAGTAGGAGGTCAGTGGATCGAGTCTCCGCTCAAGAGTTTGTAGATATCGTGAAATACTCCTCTTATATGGGTTATGGCGGGTTGGATATGACAGTGGGGCAGATCCAAGCCCGTTGGCCGGGTTGAGTAGGGGCATGTGACCGACTTTCGTGTATAAAAAAAACAGAAGATATTTCATGAACAACATCTTAGACCAATTCATATTAACATTCCTCTTGCAACAATTAACAAATATCCAAACCTTCAATCATCAGAGGATCCGAAGAGAAACTCGATTGAACTTTAGAAAAATCACCACTTACATAAACCATTAAAAAAATCCAAGCGAGAGAGAAAGACTAAAATCAATCAACAACTATCATCGATCCTAAGGAAAACAACTCAAATCTTCAAAATCGATGAACAAAAACCTCAAACCGAAAGGAAGATAAATTTTTTGACCAGGGTCAAAGTCATGAGAAAAAATCGCCTCTTATCACCCTTGACTATCTTAACCAAAGTATAGTTAGTAATTATAGGATGCACATGCTACTCTGTCCAATAGTTTTTATATTACTCCTAATTCCCATTTTCCATCCAAATTTGACCATGTGTTATTCACATGTGTTACTTTAATTTATTTTTCGAGTTAATGACTATCCTATCCCATATTGAGAATCCCGTGAGAAATTTAATACATGACAGAGAGATCATAGCTAACACTTCCATGGATCATCTACCACACATTCTCACCTAGTTTAAATCTTACTCACAAAAATGTCATGAACCTCATCCAATCATCAACCCTCGTCAACCTATTCTGTTGACATCACTTCATAAGTCTATCTAACCACTACTAAGCCACCAAAGTAAACCCCTGAAATGCCCAAAAAAAATCAAATCATGTAGTTTGCCTTTATCATACCATTACTCGTTAATAATTCCCATATCTTGATTGTCATTACTCGTTATCAATGTAATCGTATAATAATCAACCCAATTAAAACAAATCCCACAAACGGTTGAATCAAATCATTATCAATGTGTAAGATTAATCAACAATAACCAAAATATCAATTTGTTTAAAAATGAAGATGTTTGTTGTGTTGAACTGTAGATTTGGTCTGAAAATAGAAGACGATGAAGAATGATCATGATTATCAAGGTTGGTGATACGATGTGATTAAATTTAAAAAATTACAGAAACAAAGAAAGAATAAAATAAGGAAGTTAGCAAAAGAGTGTGAGTGTAAAATGGTAATAAATCTAGGTGCAATCAATAACCTAAACACCCAATCACATCTCTCACACCACGTCGAGAGTTGCAAAAACCTCCCCTCCCATTGGCCGGTGAACTAAACCCTCGCTCCTGATTGGCTGAAATCAAAGTTAGCCCCCTTACATTTCGTGGCCGTCAATTTTTAATAGAATATGAAATCTGAACCTTCGGATTATTGGCAAAATCTACAAATATCTTTTGTGAGGGCCCTGTTGATTTTTTTTTTTGGGAAAAAAATCGAAAGTTTTCATGTAAAAGGAAAATCAACATAAATAAGTTTTTTTACGAGATTTACATGCCAAAGCAAAAAACTTAGAAGATCTTTAGGGTAATTGTTTTAGGAAAAATACAAGAATTTCCATAACAGAAGAAAAATCATAAGAATTTCCATAACAACTACGATTCTTAATATAAGTCATAAAGAAAGTATCTTTTTTCCTATCAAAAAAAAAAAAAAGTTAGCCCCCTTACATTTCGTAGTTTAATTTAAATCAAATTGGTTTGATCTAATGCTTCAGATTGGTCTAAATTTTATTAATATTCTTACACCGCATTTACTTGATTTTAATAAAATCTAAACCGTCTGATTAGCAACAAGAATTAACAAAAATAAATTGTTTAACCGAGATTTGTTAAAAAAAAATAAAAAAATAACCTAAACACCCAATCACATCTCTCACACCACGTCGAGAGTTGCAAAAACCTCCCCTCTCATTGGCCGGTGAACGAAACCCTCGCTCCTGATTAGCCGAAATCAAAGTTAGCCCCCTTACATTTCGTGGCCGTCAATTTTTAATAGAATATGAAATCTGGACCTTCAGATTAGCGGCAAAATCTACAAATATCTTTTGTGAGGGCCCGGTAGATTTTGTTTTTTTGGGAAAAAAAACGAGAATTACCATGTAAAAGGAAAATCAACATAAATAAGTTTTTTTACGAGATTTACATGCCAAAGAAAAAAAACTTAGAAGATCTTTAGGGTAATTGTTTTTAGGAAAAATCCAAGAATTTCCATAACAGAAGAAAAATCATAAGAATTTCCATAACAACTAGGATTCTTAATATAAGTCATAAAGAAAGTATCTTTTTTCCTATCAAAAAAAAAAAAAAAAAAAGTTAGCCCCCTTACATTTCGTGGCCGTTAATTTAAATCAAATTGGTTTGATCTAATGCTTCAGATTGGTCTAAATTTTATTAATATTATTACACCGCATTTACTTGATTTTAATAAAATCTAAACCGTCTGATTAGCAACAAGAATTAACAAAAATAAATTTTTTAACCGAGATTTGTTAAAAAAA
>JAJJWW010009220.1:0-36084 GCA_023531295.1 Papaver armeniacum
TTTGTGATGATTTTAAGTAATGGGTTTTCATTGAATTTGATGATGGTGGTGGTTGCAATCTGAGGCTCGAGTCGATTGTGAGAGCTGAATGGGAGAATGTTGCGAGGGTGATAAGATGGATTGGAGTCCGAGTCTAATGGCGAAATTGGGTGTTGGTGTTCAATGAAGCTAAGCAACGGAGGAATGGGTACATGAAGGTGCAGTTTGTGCTTAGAAGTATGCTCGGGTTGTGAGGCTAAGTGTGGTTACGGTGATTGTTGCCAAAGGAGTTTGCAAGTGCAGGTCTGGGTTCTGCTGGTAGCTGGAGACCTAGGAACTTGAACTGAGTTGCGCTGCTGTTGATTGGAGAACTGAGCTAGGGTCTATTATTGAAGAACATTTGGTCTTGTGATGGATTTACTGGTCATGTTAGCAGATTTGAAGTGCAAAGAAGAACAAAATATGGTTGTTTCTGAATTCCATACAAAGCTCAGGGAACTGATGATGCAGAATGAGTCAACTGGGTCCCTAGATGTTTATTAGGCTGCGGGGATTGAAACTGAATTACGAGGCAAGGAAATGGGTCAATAGGCAATGTGTTTTGTTGTTGCAATGGTTATGGAGCCTGAAGGTGTGTGGTGTTTGTTGGAGGGCTCGAGATAGAAGCAAGCAATGAAGCTAAGCTATTTTTGTTGATGTCTGGTGCTAGTGAAAGAGCAAAGTGGATATTTCGACATTGGTGTCAGCTGTTGCAAATGGTGATGAGGAATAGCCGCTGCCAAGTACAGGGAACTATAATGGGAAAAACTATTACAGCTCAGGGAGATTGCAGGTGCAATATAAGAACGGAATTAAAAATGCAGGTGATTGAAGCCGAAATGTATGCTTAGGTGAATGAATGTGGAGAATGTGAAAGGCTAAGTCAGGCTCACTTGAGAAAGATAACTAATGGGAGTTGTTGAATTGAGTGGAATGGACTTGGAACATGGCGAGTATAAAGGCTTGGGTCGGTGCTATTAAGTTCACGGTGGTTGAACCAGAGGGAGAGTAAGGAAGCTGGATGGTATTGTGTTGTGTTTGCATTGAGAAGATATGAGTGCTTGTTGGTTGTGGTCGATAGCAATGGTGGAGTTGAAAGTGTGATCTTTGGTGGAAGTGCGGAAGTGGAGTGGCTATGTGGCGAGGCAAAGGGTATGAAGCTGGTAGGATTTGTTATGGTGGAAGATGGCTTGAGAATGATCTAAGTGCGGTTGCAATTGGCATAGCCATCTTGGGCGAGAAAGAGAAGTTACGAGACAGTGAAGCGGCTACGGCTACGGGTCGACTCGAGTCAACTGACTTAGTTGACTCCGAGTTGACTCAGTGATTCACTCTCCTGCCTTGACTTGTTGACTAACAGTTGACTGACGGCTAACCTACTTTGACCGTTAGTCCTAACGGAGGGCCGGACGGAATATTCCGTCGAATATTCTCTCGACGGAGAAATTTTCCAGTGACCGGCAGTGAATTTCAGGTGGCTTCCATGCATGACAATTTCGGCTGGGATTGCCACAATCCCAGTTTACGAACCAAAAATTCCAAAATTTTCTATGGACTTTCGCATGGGTGTGAAGACTTGGGCTAGAATTGGATGGAGAATTGGACTCAAATTTGAGAAAAGAAAGGTGGAAGAGTTGAGAAAAGTTTATTTGGAAATTGAATTGCAAAAGGAAAAGGATTCTATTCCTTAGAAGATTTGGAGAATATCAACCTATAAATAGAGAAGTTTTCTACAACTTCTACACACCTCTACACACACATCACTTGTGTTTTGCTTTCTGCTTTTCTAAGATTTTTTTCTTTTTAATTATGTGTGAATTTGAAAATTTCTTCTTTAATAATTATTATTATTTGCGTGAATTTCAAAACATGAGTAGCTAATTTTCTTATTGATTGAGGATGAATTCCTAGTTCTTAACATGATTTGAGTCTTTGTTTTCAATTCTATCTTGAGATTTTTCATGATTATCGATTGTTTTTACTAATAGGAATGATCTTTAAAGACATTCATGATTGATTGATAGATTGTTTGGGTGCACGCTAAATTGATTTGTTAATCGATCTATATCTAGTATGTTGAATACGAAATCGTTCCAAACACTTTACACAAGTAGAAAACACAAGACTCATGAGGGATTCCGTGGAGCAATTGTGTGTAGAAACAGCTAGAGTGAACCAAGCGAACCGAGTTTAACTACTAGTACTAAACCTAAATTCATAAATCTTACGCATTCGGGAATTACATCTTGTGTTTTAATCTCAAGGTGGTTCTTTTCGAATAGAATACGATAACTGCTTTGACCGTTACTCAAGTGAAATTAGTGATTTTGGGGCTAGCTAAGCGACTCGCTATCCTACTATTGGTGATAATCAGTGACTAATAACAAGTAGTAAAAGAACATAACTTTAATCATCAAGCCGTAACGAAGAAGGATTCCTTGATCTTGTCTCTCTTATTGCAATTATGTCCTATTTTGTTGAGATCTTTCAATACAACAATGTACCAGATTATCTTTACCTATCAATTTTATGTAAAGGTGGGATTTATAATCTTTCTAATGAAACCAAATTTGCTGAATTCTGTTTGGTAATGAATTTTGCCTGAATTTTTGAATGTCGACTACCAAAACTGTTGGTTTTCTGTAGACAGTTTACTGTCAGACTTTTCCAGCATGGTTTAGACTTGTTCTTTAACTTTTTGTTTTTTCTAATAATTTTTATATGTTACCTTATTCTTTTTTATTTAAAATGAGATAAGAATCACTCATTTTAGTTGTGTAATGAATCCTACACAAATTTTTGTACATAGGCTCTCCAAACTGAAGTTTCTGAAAATTATGCTCTTATTTTACGTTAAGTTTCCTTTGTTCTTTGAGTCCTTGAATTTCTTCTTTTTGCTAATGATTTTTATATAAAAATAGGCACTTTTTAGTTTCTAAAAGGTTATAGTTTGTTGAGTTTGATTTGAAATGAGGCCCATGGTAAGTTTTGAACAATAGTGGTTTGAAAACGAAGCCTTCGTGCAAAATCTTTGATTTCAATCCACTTATTGATTCTGAGTTTGTGCCCAGTTCTAAGATTTGAAACTTAAATGCATTTATGATCTTGTTTTATGTGGAAAAGATAAGGTAAGTTGATTTCATGTTTATGAATGAATACTTATTGATGATTTGTTCGATACTCGTATTTAACGATGTTTGCGAACTATTTTGTAAACCTGCGTTGAGCATCCTTTGGTTAAGAACCCTACTAATGAGTTTTTCGGGCCCATAAGGGGCAATCCATATTAATGGTGACATGGAAGATCATGGGGATGATAGGTTAGTCTTCCGATAAACTATGACAATTGGCTATTCGGACCCTCACAGTAGATTATTGCGAACTCGCTGGTTTTAGATGATTTCTATTGTGTATTGGCTTTGTAAGGCCTTTGATACTTCAATTTGGATGTTCTCAACAACTTAACACATTGTTTATGCTTTATTCGATTCGATATTTTATCGTTATTTGTATTTGGGCATTCTTTATACTCGTGTTATCGTATCGTTATCTCTCTACTGGGCTGTGGCTCACCCTTTTGTTTTGTTTTGTTTTGTTTTCCATAGAGTTTGAGGTCAGCTTGAGGCAGTAAGCTTGCTTAAGCTTGGTGCATTGAGCTTTGGGGGTCAAGTGAGTACGCTCGCTTTGTGTTCATGTATATTCATGTGTATCTGGGTTGGCTTTGTGTTCATGTATATTTCCTATTGTTTTAGTTTGTAAAAACTGATACTATCGTTTCTTATTGAAGTTGTTGTTTGTAAAAAGAGTATTATAATTAGTAAGTGTGGGTCATGTTTAAATGGTTTCATGTTTCACATCTTGTATTCCACACTTTTTGGTTAATTGGTTTATGTAGATGAAAATTATTTTGTTATGTTCAATAATAGCATGAATTTTACTCTTGTTTACAAATTGGTTTTCAATTCGTGCATCTCAAATGACAGCTCAGAGAATTTGGAACTTGTCAGTTGACCGAACTCCACTACTGATTTGTAAGCGAAAATTTTCGGGCCATCACATTTAGGTACGGTTACTCATATCTAAATGAAGGTACATTTCATTTGTGTATAACAAGCTAAGTTCGATCTAACGGTTGAAAGATATTAGCTTGAGTCTAATCAGGTTTTTATCTAACGGTGAATATTGAATGCTTTGTTACCAAGGTAATATTGATTTCAAACCCTGATTTGGAGACTATATAAAGGAGAACTCTAGCAACTGGAAAACCTAATTCCCACACCTCATGTGTGATACTAGTTGTGACTAGAGTCGATTCTTATTTAACCTTAGGTTTTTCATGAAACCAAGTAGGTTAACGACTTAAAGACTTCATTGGGATTGTGGTTTCCCGACTCAACTATTTTCTCTATAGTTCCGTGATCTCGATCTTGTTTGTTTTCTATCATGATTGAGTATTATCTTCTCTAAGATTGGCTCGAGATTTAATCTCCGATAGGCAAGATAAAAAGTAGTCACCAACATCTTCGTCTAATCGTTTGTGATTCTAAAATATCTTGTTTCGCTACGATACGATTAAGATTATTGTGATGTGATTGATATTTCCGGGTTGTTCTTCGGGAATATAAGTCCGGTATATCAATTGGTTCCTGTTCACCTTGATTTATCAAAATACGGAACAAAACTCATAGGTTTGTGTGTGGGAGACAGATTTATCTATTCAATAGACTTTTATGTGTGAGACAATTTTTTTTATCAAGTCTTTGACTTTGGGTCGTAGCAACTCTTAGTTGTGGGTGAGGTCAGCCAAGGGAATCAAGTGCGTAGAATCTATTTGGGGTTCGAGACCTAAGGAGCGCAACTATACCTTGATCGAGTGTGAGATTGGTTAGGGCTCAACTACATTAGGTCCGAAGTTAACTTGGGATAGGCTAGTGTACGCGAGCGGCTTAATACTAGTGTGGTGTTCAATCTAAACTAGGTCCGGGTTTTTCTCGCATTTTGCGGTTTCCTCGTTAACAAAATTTCTCGTGTCCGTATTTTATTTTTTCCGCATTATATTTGTTTATATAATTGAAATATCACGGGTTGTGCATTGAATCGATCAATTGGTAAATCCAACCTTTGGTTGTTGATTGAAATTGATTGATCCTTGAACATTGGTATTTGGTACCGTTCAAGTTACTTCTCTTATATTCAATCGGGCTCGTTAAATTTCTATTTGTTGATTGCGATTGAATTGAAAGATATAGATATAAAACTCTTTTATATACTTTTCTCTAGATTGAGTCTGATTTGTTTAGTTGATTCTCTTGAAAGTATATTGGAGTTTGTCTATTCGAGACTGCTAAACGAAATATTGGGTGTGGTTGTTGTAAACCCGCTTTTCAACATTGTTCTTGTATTTTGATCTTGGTGTAACTTTTTTGACTTTATTTTCCATGATTAAAAGGTTGTTTATTTCGATAAACATAAGCCTTTTGAGATATACAAGTTGTTTGTGATTTCATCATAAACCTTGCAATCAAGATTGATTATTTCGGTAATCATTATCTTGTTTGATCTCGTAACCTAGAAGCTTCGGATCCTGTAACGAGATCTTAAAAATAGAAGATTCGTAACTATACTTTTATCATATATTTCGCATTGTCATTGTATCTGTTGCACCTTTTTCTCAAGCGTTGACATGTCCCTGTTACATATGGTTGTGTGTCTCCCTTAAATGTTTTGAGCATTTAAAATATGTTGATTAAGAATAATGCTATTTCCCCCCTGAAATGGGATTAAGAATGTTTCTGGTAACAGAAGTAAACTAATATTGTAATGCACCTACTGTATGTTCAATTAATCCCAAAATGACATTCTTGAAATGGTCCATACATATATCTTCTTGATCCAAAAATGTGACATTCTTCAAATGGTTCTCTCTTCACAGCGCAGATCGAGTCGTTCAGGCATGTTCTGGTAATTTGTACAAGAAGAATTTTGGAATGGACCTAGGCAGAGCAACAAACGAACTTTGTTATCGTGAGTACTGACCTAATGAAGCTATATATTTGAAAATCAACAACAAAGTCCCCGGTTAGGGCATGAAGTTGGACCGCAGTGAATCTGATCCTTCATTTTGTAGCAAGGTACCTATCTAAACTTTTGAAATCCAGTATTCGACATGGATTCAAACTTTGTTAATCTTGACTATGGTACTACCGGTAATTCTTTCCAGTGCTTAATCACAGTAATTTTGCATCCTGTTTGCACATTATATAAGTGTCGTCATATATACCGGGCACCTTCTTAAGATATGTTACATGATTGTTTTAATCACCCTCGAATTTTGAGCTTTTGAAATAATATTGGTTAAGAACGTTGTTGTAAGAGAAGTACAATAAAATTGTAACACACATGTAGCTATCGTGTAATATCGTCTAATTGAAGTGACTCTCCTTTTGGTATATTAATGGGCATTTTGTGTTGGTATACATAATGCTTCGGTGTATGGGTCCTCTTCACACCTCTGTTTGGAATAGCTAGATGAGAAGATCCACCTCGTAGGAACCATGAGATCACCCCGAGGACGCCTTCGGCCTCCAAAGGTAGTCCCCGAGTTGTATCCTTATGGTAATCGAGGACCTGTTGGCGCACATTATTTTACGTGGAAATTGAATTATTGTCCCTCCTTCTGATGGGCCTTCACAAATATCCCTAACAGACTTTACAAATGTCCCTGATGGCATAATTGATTTTTTTTTTTAAAACCTAATTATTATAATTCCTTATTTAGCCTTTCTCATCTCTTCGTTCTTCTTCAGAGAACAAAATCTCGTTCTTCTTCGCATCGCTCCACCACCACCACCACCACCACCACAAAAATCCCTATCGACGCCACCACAACTAGCACCACCACATCCATAACTTCCACCACTAGTATTACGATTTGCTTTTGATTTCAACTGATTTCATACAGATTCAGAACGATTTAAGTTTTTGGTTTTCGATTTTTGGTAATTTCGAGTTTGGATTCAGGATTTAATCGAACTATCATCAACAAATGACTTCTTCTTCTTCTTCTTCTTCTAAAACTAAATTTAAAATCGATTCAAATAAATTGAGATCTCGATTTAAAATCGTAGAAGTAATTAATAATGATGATGGTGGTAGTGTGGTAATGACGACGGAGGAGGTATGTATTTGAATCTATTTACGTTTTTTTTAGATCTGAAACTGCAGCTGGTGGAAGAATGGGTCTATATTTTTGTATAGCTAAATTGCTGCTAATGAATGTCAGAATGGATTAGAGATAAATAGATTGAAGCATGTTGCTGGAGATATGTGATTTGTTGGTGGCAGTGTTGGTATGAGTTTTTGTTACAGAGATTGAAGCTTGTTGCTGAATGAAATATGGTGGTTATCTAGGTTGAAGCAGGCAGTGATATTGGATCAACTATGGTTGTTGATCCATATATTTTGGATCAACTCCGTTGTTGACCCAATTTTTTATTGGATCAATTATGGTGGTTTTAGTTGGAATGATGAAATTGGTGTTGGATTTTGGTTGTGGTTGTTTTGGTGGTGGTGGTGGTGCTGGAGATGTGTGATTTGTTGGTGGCGGTAATGGTGGAGAGGTACGAATGAGAAATTAGTCATGGAAATAGTAGTAGAATGGTGGTTGTTGTAGTTGTCGAGATTGGTTTTGAAGCTGGTCTTGGAGCTGTTGGTGTTTATGAAGCTACATGTAATGATCAATTTGTTGTTGTTTATATGTTTTTATAGGATCAATTGTTGTTGTTGATCCATTTTGTGGGATAAACTCCTGTTGTTGACCCAATTTTTTATTGGATCAACTATGGTTGTTGATCCATCTATATGGGATCAACTACTGTTGTTGATCCTTTGAACTCCTATTGTTGTGCTATTTCATTGGATAAGTATAATTATGCTTGTAGTTTAAATCATGCTTTGTAGTTTAAATCATGTAAATTTCTTCCAATGTTGAACTTGTGGTGCAATGGTAGCATGACTGACTCCATGTCAGATGATGCGTGTTCGACTCACGCCAAGTTCACTCCATTTCACATGAATCAACTTTCATTGTTGATCCAATTTTACATGGATCAACTTTCATTGTTGATCCACTAAAATTGGATCAACTTCTACTGTTTATCCTTTTTTCTTGGATCAATTATCGTTGTTGATCCCCTAAACTAGATAAACTTCTACTTTTGGTTCTATTTTTATTTGGATCAACTATCGTTGTTGATACAAAAATATTTGAACCAGTGGTGGCGGCGGAGGCGGCGGCGGAGGCGGCGAAGAACTAGTGGTGGCGGCGACAAGAAGACTAGTGGTGGTGGAGGACTGGTGGTGAAGGAGTGGTGGTGGAATATTAGTGGTGGTGGCGGTTGATAGGTGGTGGTTGTTGAACGGTAGTGGTGGAATGGTAGTTGAATGTTGGTGGTGGTGGTGAAGTGGTAGTGGAAGAAATTTGTTCCATTTTGAAATGAAGAAAAAATATTATATGGATGAGGGTATTAAGGTAATCTAATTTTTTTTTGGATAAGATTATTAAAAAAGGAGGGACATATTTATTGTTGTATAAGGATATATTTATAGGGAGTTAAAGTAAGAACATATAATTAATATACCCTTATTTTACTGCTAAGTACATTGTTCGATGGATCGATATATCAGTAGTCGGACTACCAAAGAAGAGTGAATTAGCGGTAAGGCCACAAAATTTCCAAACTACATGTATTTTCAGCGATGAATAGGATCATCTTTTTCTCATAAAACATGCTAGTTATTCATAGTGGGAATGTTATTTATGCCCCTACTATCCATGGGTCCTGCACAAACACCCTTATGGGTCTTTACAAATACCCCTCATGGCATAATTGAAATTATGAATAGAAAAATAATTCACATAATTCCATTTTTAACCCTTACACCTTATACTTCAACTTCTTCTTCATTTTTCACTCCATAAAAAATCAGTTTCACTCTCACCTCCGTCGCCACCACAACCAACGCCACCAACACCAGCAACTAACCACCACCACCGACCACCACCACCACCGACGACCATGGCTGAAGACAGATCGAATAAAGATTAGAAGCGTGAAATTGAAGTTGTTGTTGGATCGAATCAAGATGAAATGGAAGATGGTTTTGTTGATATTAGGGTTTGAGTTGATGTTGCGGTCGGAAGGAGATGGAACTCGAAGAAATCGGGGGAGATGAAGGTGCTGCCATCAATTTGCGATGATGAAGGAGAAGATCGATGAAGTTCCGCTAATTATTAGAAAGGGGTTTATGAAGAATCGGTAGATGGAGATTTCGATTTCAGGTAATTTTTGAATTCGATGATTTACGTGTTTTCTTCTACCCATCATCTTAACACATATTTTCGGATCTGTAATTATTGTTTCGTGTTTGTTGTCCTCGATTGGTGCTATTGTTAATGAGATGAGAGTTCTTCTTTCATGACGTAATAAGATTGAAGTTATTATGAATCATGATAAATTAGGAGATGGGTACAACTCAGATTAGGTGTTGGACTCAAATCGATTGCTAAATTATGGAGTTGTGATCCGAAATTGGGGCAAATTTGTGAATCGAAATAGGGAAGAGATGGACACGAGTATTGAAGGGAAACCGAATGGAAGTAATATGTTGTTTGCTTTTGCTCATTATGGCTGAATGGGTTTATTGTAGATTCAATTCTTGACGGTAAGAATCAAAGAAGGCTGAATTTGAAATGAGACGGTGATGCTTTAAGTGAAGGCACATGGATGTGATGTTCTTTGTAATCTGGGCAAATTTGGAGATGAGTCTGGTAGTATTTTTGAGAAGGCTTGAGCTGGTTATGAAGCAATTGCGGGTGACTAGGGTAGTGGTGGTTGTAATGGTTGATTGCGGTTTGCGCTAAGATGATGCGAAGGTGATCTTCTTTTGGCTTTGTCAATGGAGAGAATCATAAATTGTTCCGATGCTCAAGGGAATGCGGTTGTGTTCAAGTGCAACTCGAGTTAGGTGGTCGTCTTGTTTGCAATTGCAATTGCGGAGTCTTTGTGTGTGTTGTACGGAGATGTTGCGAGTCAACAAAGAAGCGGAGACGGTGCGATTTGGTAAGGTTGAGAACAAGAAAGGAGGATAATTTCGATGTGTTAGAGTTGAGATTCTTAAAGGTGCAATTTGTAAATGAGCAGATGTGTTCAATTTGAGTAGATGGAGAAAGAATAGTTGGTGGATTTGAGAAAGGCGGCTGCAGAGAATGGTGCTTTATGAGGAGTTTGTATTTGTGCTTCAAGTTGTTCTTTGTTTGGAGTCGAAATGAAATGCAACGACAATGGCTCGAGGCAACCTTGTTGCATTTATTCTGATGATGCTTTTAATGGGTGTGCAGGTTTGTTGAGCTAGATTTTGGGGACAATTTGATTCAGATTTGAGGAAACTTGAGTTAGTTGCTTCCATATGTGGAGACAACTTGACCAAGTTGCTTTCACTTTTGGAGGCAACTTGAGCTAGTTGATTCAGTTGGAGGCAACTTGAGCTAGTTGATTCGGTTCGGAGAGCAATTTGGTTATGTTTTGGGTCCATTTATTCATCCAAATTATCTTATACATATATCTTAGAGTATTTGTGACGAATTTGTGGTGCAATGGTAACACAATGTTGTGTTGAGTCTTTGATAATGGTTGTGCCTACGGTGCTCATGCTTTAAAGTCAAGAGAGTAGATGAATGCTTAGGAAGTTGAGAAGGAACTCAATATAAATCCCAGGCATTGAAAGCGAACAAGAAGTTGTTACTTTGCTTGTGTTCTTGATGGTGTTTGAGTAGGGGCATGGAAGTGACTGCGAGTTATTGGCTCATGTTATGGATGGTGTGGTGTTGCTCAATGGTGTTTGGAGTTGCGGTAGAGAGATGGA
The DNA here is from genome assembly GCA_023531295.1 of Papaver armeniacum. Taxonomy (NCBI): domain Eukaryota; kingdom Viridiplantae; phylum Streptophyta; class Magnoliopsida; order Ranunculales; family Papaveraceae; genus Papaver; species Papaver armeniacum. The sequence goes on from JAJJWW010009220.1 coordinate 10,942, forward strand.
TGGTGTGGTGTTGTATGGTGGCTGTTTGAATTGTTGGTTGAACACTGCGATGGGGTGGCGAACCCGTGGTGCAATGGTAGCAACCGACTATATGTCGAGATGATGTGTGTTCGATTCACACTAGGTTCACTTATTTGTGTATAATTTTTATTTTTTTGGAGACAACTTGTGCTAGTTGCCTCCATATATGGAGACAACTTAGGCTAGTTGATTTCACTTTTGAAGACAACTTTGTGCTAGTTGCCTTCTAACGTTGAAGACAACTTGAGCTAGTTGCCTCCGATATGGACACAACTTCCGACAAGTTGACTCCACATGGTGGTGGTGGTTGGCGGCGGCGATGGTTGGCGGCGGTGGGTGTCGGTTGTTGGCGGCGGCGGTGGTAGTGGACAGTGGTGGTGTTCGTTAGCGGCGGCGGTGGTTTGGTGGTGGTGGTGGACAGTGGTGGCGGTGGTGGTGGTCGGTGGTGGTGGTCGGTGGTGGTGGTGGTCGGTGGTGGTGGTCAGTGGTGTTGGTCGTCGGTGGTGGTTGTTAGTTGTGGTGGTGGTTGGTGGTGGTGGTTGGTGGTGGTGGTGGTCGTCGGTGGTGGTGGTAGGCGGTGGGCCGGTGGTGGTGGTTGGCGGTGGACAGTGGTGTGGGCATTAAAAATATTTTTTTTTTTCTTTTTTTTTTTGAATAGTGGTTGTGGTGGTTTTGTATATTCACTATATAAAAGAGGGTATTTTAGTAATGTATTAGGCTTATGGGTATTTGTAAAGTTGATAAGGGTATATTTCAAGGGGCCTCATAGTAGGGGTATTTAGATAATGTTCCCTTATTCATAACATTCAAATGGGATATAATGCCTTGTTTGATCGAGGGCCATGAATACTAATTGGGGGCCTCCACTAGAGGACAAAAAGGGTCACTAAAACCTAATTGAGTCACTCCTTATCAAAAAATTTAAATGGCTAATCTACCCTTATATAATTAATGATGATCTTAATTAGTTAGTGATAATCTTACTAAATTAGAGTTTAACTTTTTTTTTTTTCAAAATTTCTTTTTTCTTCCCCCCACCCCAGATTTTGTATGAAAAATCGTCATGGTATTGAAGTGTTTAAATGACGACTCTAAACAGTCGTTACCCTTTCAATGACGACTCTAAAAAGTCGTCATGGTATTAAAGTGCTTAAATGCCGACTCTAAACAGTCGTTATTGCCTGTAAAAGAGTCGTTATCTTCTTCGAAGAGTCACTAATGGCGGAACCTGTACGACTGTTTAGAGTCGTCAATGTATAATCAATTCCTTGACGACCCTTTGAAAGAGTCGTTATTGTTTTTAAAGCGCCGTTATTGTTTTTAAAAGGGTCGTAATAGTATTAATTACGTATTTGACGACTCAGAACAGTCGTTATTCTCTAAAAAAGAGTCGTTAATAAGGGTCGTAATGGTATTGAATACGACTATGAAGACCCTTGACAGTCGTTATTGTCTTTGAAAGGGTCGTTAATGAGAGTCGATATTTGAAGAAAAAAATATTAATCAAGGGTAAAATAGTATATTCAACATTTTATAACACCCCCAACAAATTTGGGGTGGGAATAAAATGGGTGAGGCCCCCAATCAACAAACGAGGATAAAGTGGAATGAAATTACAGAATTGCAGGTTGAACTCTCTGTACAAAATGGAAAACTGGTGATGTTATTAGGAATCGAAAATGCTACTTATACACCAAAATTATACACCAAAACCATACCCCGCTTACGTGTCAAATTTGCATTGGTTCATTCTTTTAAAGGGACCTCATATTTTTCCTGGTGGGGTTGGGTGGGGAAGCAATGAACGGTGGATATCGCCGCCACATAGGGGTGTATCTATCCGGTGTATGAAACCGGTAGATATGTAGCACCTTCCATTAGGAATGGTGTGCAAGAGAATGGGCTCACTCTACATGTAGGGCAACCAAAGGGTACTTTACTTGGATGATTTGGAGCCACTGTGAATGAGTTTGAATACGTGTTTTCTCTGTCATTTGTTATTTTGTTTAAACACTGAATGCAATGAAAGAAGAACAAAAAGCAAACATCACTATGCACCAAAAGGGGGTGCTTTTGTTTTCTTTTAGATAGTGAAACAGGGTATGGCCCCCAAAACTGATCTCATCTGTTGTCGGTGGCTTAACCTCAAAGTCAAGTAGTGAGCAATCTGAGCTTTGCAAGTGCATTCCACGGTGCAAGTTGTGGCAAGTAACAAAGCGGCCTATATCAGAAACTCAATGGGCACACAATCCAAATTCTGATATGGGGGACTCCAACCACCTCACTTGAAGCCAATAAACACTAAACACTAATTGAGGGCACAAAACCATATTGAAGTTACTACTTTATTTTTTTAATTCAGAAAAACCTGGAAATAAATAAAATAGTCTACTTATTCATGACCTCCTTAGTTTTGTCCTAAATAAGTAAATACAGAGGTTGTTAGGGTTGTTAGGGTTGTTAGGTCATAGTTATGGGGTGCAATGTCATAGTTATGGGGTGCAATGTCACGGATCAATATTCTCTAGAAGGGACATCAGAAGAAGACATGGACATGATCCGTCTTAAAAGTATGAGATGTTGATGCATATATGACTATTTTTAGCATCATCCAGTTAGTTACCTGTATTAGTCAGTCAAAGTGCTGATTTCACTTTGTTTCTGCATAGAGCTTGTACGTTTCTGAGTGACACAGTGTTTGGCAAATATTGGTAAGCATAGCCAAAACGGTTTTGCTTCAAACAAAATTTTCAATTTGACTGAGATATTTCCACAAATGATGTACATCCAGGATTTATTTGTTTTAATGAAGAAAAAAGCAACAATTTTGTTTCCAGGAGTCCATTTCTTTCAAGAATGTATTTGCAATTCAAATTTCATGTAGATTTTGGATTACACGATACATTATGTGCCACGCGGCACATTTTGGATTACAGTGGTAGATTTTATAGAAATTTTTCGGTCGCTTAGAGCAACCACAGTGGTCGACTAAAACCAAAAATTTGGTCAAAAACCCAGACACTACGGAGAGGAGTAAAGAGCAAATACCATACTAAAACCAAAAACCAAACAATATTTAGTCTTTGGTTTAGTCTTTGGTCGGGTGAAGTTTAAAAGTTGCGCCTGGTGGGGCGAAGATTCAAGTTACGCCCGATTTTAAAAAAAAAAAAATTGGGGTGCAACTTTAAAGCTGCGCCTGATGATCGGGCGTAACTCAAAGTTACGCCCGAATTAAAAAAAAAATAATGGGCGCAAAAAAAAAAAAAAAAAAAGTGGGTTTATAGTCTCCCATTGCAGTTGCTCTTAGCAATCTTGATCACAAAACATATTTTGTACCGTGTAGCAGGTTTTCAGTCACTGGACCATTACAGGATCGTAGGCGGTCGAGTAAAATTTTTTTGGGTACTATTGCTTAGTTGGGAATACGATGCAATTTCTTAAATCATGAGAATTTTTTTTTAGGTTATAGTGATAAGTTGGGTTACACCGTTGGATTTCGTGTTCCCGCGGGTTTCGGGCCATAATGCATAATCAGTATCATAGAATAATTTCTATGCCACAATGGATGTACATTTTGAGTTACTTATTAAATTTAGGTTACCTGATAAATTTAGATAATGCAAAATTTTGGGAACACGATATATTTTTGTCATGGAGGGAATATTGGTCATTAAGTAAATTTTTGGATATCCTAACTGATTTTGGATCTATAGGAATATAATTTGAGTAATGAGATAGATTATAATCGCAATGCAATTTTTGGTTCATTTGGGTCCAGAGGGTCATTTCTTTGGCTTTGATCATTAAGTGAATTAGTCCTTCTCTACAGACCGAGAAAACCAAACCAGGTAAAAACCGCCTCTTACAATTTTTTTGTCTTTTTTTTATTTGTGGGTCCCAGTGGGCCCAGCCCTTCGGGAGACATGCAGTGGTGGGTTTATGAAAGGTGATTTTCACCTGGTTTTTTTAGCTCGGTCTGTAAAGACTTTTTGAAGTGAATTAGAATGGGTGTAGATTTCCTGCCACTACACAGATTTTATGTCACCTCGAAGAATTAGAATGGGACCCACTATCCACATTCTGAGTAGAATTGATATGGGTACGCCACTTCAAGCTAATAAACAACAACAGCTTTGTTACACACACCTGGTGTGTTTCACCCAAAAACACACTGCGTGAGAGAAAGCCCCCGGGACCCACATGAGAATTATAGGGTTGCTGTTTTTTATTCACTGTGGAACCCACCCCAATTGTGTCACGTGGTGTGATTCATGGGATTTCAATCCCGGTGAATCTATACTTTCCCAATAAACAAATTACTAATCTGGTTCTTTCAATAGAAAAAGAAAAGGAAAAGAAAAAGGAAAGCATAAAGCAAACTAATCTACCTATTCATGACTAACGTCCTAAGTAAGTAATTCTAATAGAGGTTAGATCGACACATACTCACAATTATAGGGCAATGTCACAATCAAAGGACAACAGAAGAAGACATAAATATGATCCATCTTAAAAGTTTGAGATATTGATATATGACTTTTTAGCATCATCCAGTTAGTTTACCTTAATTGCTGATTTCACTTTGTCATATTTGTCAAACAAGTATTATGGACCAAGACGTAGAGGACATACGCATTGGAAGTGGGACCACGGATATTATAAAGACAAGTACACCTTCAGAAGTAAACCGAAGAACCAAAAAAATAATTATTTGAAGTTGAGACGCCAGTTAGACAACTTTACGACGAAAGATGTTGTCTTTGATCCTTACAAGGAGGATTTGTCTAAAGGAAAAGGTAAAGGAAAGAAGGTTGGGTGCGAAGAGCAAAGTGATTATTTTGGGCATTTGTTTCACCCAAGAGGATATGTAATGTACAACCCGACGAGAGTCGCAAGACAATGCAGTTACGTACAAAAAATCCCAAAGGAGCACAAGATGTTCAAAACCAATGAGAAAAAAACCTAATCATTTGATAATGATATTGATATTGTTCACAAGCCTTTACCATCATGTGATTATTGGGAAAACAGAGCGTTTTAACAGATATGCTATGGATGGTCCATCTCGAACAGATGATGATGCAATTCCGGGTTACATGCCGTGGTACCTCAATGTTTCGCATACTCGAGTGATACGAGTAGATAAGAGGCCCAAGATAGAGAGGACAAAGATACGGCTCTCGAATGCCTGGTGCGTATTGTTACTCAATTACGGTTTTGTTAATGGTTTTAGCATTATATATTGAATGTTTGTTATTTGAAATTGAAACAGAGAAGACGAGACGGGCACTTGATAACCCAAGCAAAGCTAGAAATCAGGGAAGGGAAAAATGTTAAGGCCAATAAAAAGTTGATCGATGAATTGAACAGTCTCGAATATGTAAAAGTTGTTGCAAAGTTTGGGGAGCTGGAGGAGGACGAGGAGGAGGAGCCAAAGAAAAAGAGGAAGAGAGCCCCCCCAAAAAATATGTCCGAAGGTACATCGAGCAGCGCCCAAACTGGTAAACGAGGACGGGGTGGACGTGGTCGTGGTGGGGATGTTCATGAATGAATGGTTATATTCATGTTTATGTCTTTAACTATGGATAATTATGGAGTCAAAACTTATGTTTTAAACTTATTGTCGAATTATGTTTGATTATATTCCTAGTTTATGAATGACTTAATCTGGTTTCTTTTGAAAATTGTTTATGTTTGTCCAAGACGCGATAAAATAACCAACTACAATGTGTGTGCAAAAAATGCAGGATTCTGGCATTTTTTCAGTCAGAATCGGTTTACATGTACCTATATGTAACCCGATTCTAATAGTTCCCCAGAGGTTCAGTTTCAGAATCGGTTTACATGTACATATATGTAATCCGATTGTTATGAAGAAAAGTTCTGTAACTTTTTTTTGCTAAGAATCAGATTACATGTGCATTACAAAATCCCGATTGATGAGAGGCATATTTTATATGATTTTGTAAGGACACAATCGGTCTATGTGGTCATCTCTAAAATCCGATTGTGTGAATTGAATTAAAAAAAAATAGCCGTTGAGACTTCATCTATATAAGGACAACCTCTTTGAGCCACTCCCACATCACACACTTAGCCTACAAAATGGAATGGGAACCGTTTGAAGATTTGTGTCTCGTTAAATCGTTTGCTAATACGTTCCGTGAACGTACGCATGAAATCTATTCAATGTTTTGGAAGAGAGTTAAAGAGTTCTTTTACGGGCGTACCGCGAATCCCAATAACCGTAAATGGAGAGACTTGGCTTTTCGATTCCAATACATAAAAAGCGCAATGCGAGAGTACGTAAAAGTTAGAAATATGGTGTACCATTATCATCAACGATCTCCTCTTAGGGGAAAAGTGAGTAATGCGATCATTTTTATACCTAAATCAAAAGTTCACATACTAACATTTAAGAATTCATTGAATTTCAGCTGGAACGTTTCAACGGGGCTATGGACGTAATGGGAAAACTAAGTTCATTCACCACAAAGAATATACAACGTTGTACCGACGTGCTCGGAGGTTCATTGACGAGCATTTGATGTGTCAAATTCTAGAATTCCTATACTGAATCCTATGTATGTAGTGCGCTAATTTCCTAAACTATGTAATGAATATTTGTATCTGAAAGTAAGGTATAATCGGATTATATAGACATATATAAACACCGATTGAAAAAATCGGTTTATGTGGGTATTGATTAAACTCCGATTCTGGGTTTACATCGTCATTCGGTATAAACTCAACCCAGAATCGGTTTACAAAAGCACTAACATCAACCGATTCTGGATCGAGTCTTTTGAAATTTTTTTTTTTTTTACAAGTGTTGATTATGCATTAATGAAAGTTAATTTCAGGATTAACTTGATTAAACATTATTTAATTATCTAAATTAGCACTAATTTAACAAGGGCATATTTGGCATTAACATAAATAGTGGATAAGGGGTTTCTATGAATTATTTCTTAATGACCCTATTTTGTCATGTAGCTGTAGGCCCCAATTAAGTGGCATATGCCCCAATTTAGCTATTGGCAAAATTAGTTTTGATTCAAACAAATTTCAAACTGACGAAGATATTTCTACAAAGTAGAAAGTTTGCACATCCTCTTGTTTGGCAAATAGCGGTAACCATGACCAAAATCATTTTGATTCGAACAAATTTCAAAGCGATGAGATATTTTTTCATATGACTAGAAACTGCACATTCTGAATTTATTTTTATTATTATCTTTATAAATGAAGGAAAATATAATTATTTCTGGAAGTCAGACTCAGACTTCTTCTTTTTTCAAGAATATGCACTTTCAGCTTGGCATCTTTTTAGTTTCCATGTTTGGATGTCACTCCGGAAGTCGCTTTTTGACTTTTGGAAGCTGAAAAGTCAGAAGTTATTTCGAGTATACAATTTCAGAATGACTTTTAAAAGTAAAAAAAGTTTAACTTTTTGTGAAGCAAAAACATTTTGCTTCTGACTTCTGCTTCTAGTATCCAAGCACATTTATTAACATATTCTTCTCATTGTCTAAAGCACCTATGTCTGTCATTAAAATTCTTGAGAAGAAATGCATCTGTGGGAATACAAATAAGGTGCAAAGATTTCTCAATTAATTAATTTGGATTTGGTATGTGCTACTAAGGAACGAGGTGTATTGGGTTTTAGTAATCTTAGATTTATGAACCTAGCTATACTAGCCAAATATGGTTGGAGATTTGGTGTTGAAAAGAATAAACTTTGGTACAAGATTATAGCGGACAAATACGAATCATAATGCTCTTGTTGGATAATTGGAGCAGTTATACAAACCTATTGTGTGTCGTGTTGGCAGGCTATTGCTGACTCTGCTGATGAGTGCCAAATATTGCATATCTCTACATCTATTTATTGGCATTTAGCTCATCTTTTGTGCTCAGAAATCAGATATTATCCCAGATTCTGTATTTTCTTTGTTTTCAAGAATAAATATTTGTACTAATTAATTTTGTGTTTTTAGGTAGAAAATAAAGCTCGGAGAAATTGAGGAGCCAAAAGAGCGAGAAAAGTGGAGACAAGCGTCTATGGAGCGAAAGGCCAAAGCTTCGCGCGGCGCATCGGTTGCAACCCAACAAGTAGCAACCCATTTACAAGACATGGGCTTGAGCTAGCCACGACAGGATCCGAACCGTTCCCTACGAACCGTTGAGATCTCGCTCATCCACATCCTATGGTCGCTAAAGCCTCCTCATCAACTCTCGATGCCTCCGCTCAACACCAAAACAATCCAATTCTCCCTCAGCCGTTCAGATCTCACCCGCCACATCCAACGCTCGCTGCATCCTTTTCATCGTCCGTCGTTGCACCCGCTTCACAACAAAATCCCCTATACCTATACCCATTCGAGCCATACCCATTTTCTCTTCTTCTTCGCTTTTCTTCTCTTCTCTCTTTCACCCGACCATTGCTGCAGACCATACCTCCACCTCCTTCTTCACCCGACCAGCAGCCATCACCACTACCTCCATACCCTGACAGCACCAACCACACCACCTCTAGTTTTAGTTATCTCTCGCCTAGCCTCTCTCGTAACCCTAGAGGTTATGTAAGAGATAAATGGAACTAGGGTTAGGGTTTGTTCCATCAATCAATCATGAAGCGGTTGAAGACGAATTGTGAGGAGAGCACCGATTCGAGAGGATTGAGCGACGTGGGTGAGGTTATTGCTTTCAATTTGTTTTGAGAAAATTAGGGTTTTGAGTTTATGCATGTATTAATAGGTTTGGCCTGTGTGTGAAAAAAGCTTATGCCTGGGCTAGCCAGAGCACCATTGTAGTTTAAATTATCTTAATTATGTTTTAATTCTATCAGCCAGGGTGTTTGATGAAACCCCTGCTCCTATGTTGAGTAACTCATATCAAAATTTGTGTCTTGTTATGCTTAATTGAGATGAGTAATTGTATCTTGTGTGAATCTAACAAACTTGTGATAGTTTGTCTTTGTAAGAAGACAAGCTATGCTAGGAGTAAGTTAGTGAAATCGGTTGAATTACCTTAGGAGTAATTAGTTAGCCAACAAACCAAATGAGCTTGTGATAGTTTGTCTTGTGAAAAGACAAGCTATACTAGGAGTGAGTTAGGATAAGTTTGCTAAAGAATTCCTCCCTCGAGGCCTTCAAAGGAAGGTATAAGACATGAATGGAGTGTGTTTTGCCTTAGCATAGGATTAAGAGGTGGATTCACCACCCTGGTGCTTTCCACATTGTTACAATCCATTTAGTTACCTTAGTTAACTTTCACTACAACTCAGTCGCATCGACAACAACCAATATTGTGTTACATTTCATAGAAACTCAGTTTAGGAAGCCTTAGATCAATATAAGCACCACAAGTCTCTGTGGATCGACCCGTATTTGCTCAGTGCTGCATTGTAGACACCGTGCACTTGCGGTTATCACAAGTAGGCTAAAATCAGACCATCTTCTGAGACCATCTTGACTTACCAAGTTTTTGGCGCCGCTGCTCGAGGACTTGGCGTGTGCCCCTGTCGATCATTTGCTTGCCTTTTACGTGAGTTCATTTCACCCTTGTACATACTTGTTGTGTAATATTACTTGTAGCCCTGTTTTATTGTAACTTAGCTAAAGTTTTTCTTTGTCTTTTCTTGCATCCTTTACATTCTTGCATCTCGTGTGCATCTTAAAGAAGCATAACTTTTTGTTTCCTCGCCATTATAGCCGTAGCTTAGTTTAACTTTGCATATCTCTCGCATCATTGCCTTGGTATAGTTTAGTGTAACTATCATCCGTAGTTTATCTTGTAGTTTTCTTTTATCATCTCGTGATAGCCGAACTGCATGGTTGTTGTCATTGTTGAGTTCGTGTTTTGCTTAAATCATAGCTCTCACACATTATCACCCCGCAAAACCCCAGACCATCACCGCTGCATATCACATCTTTCATTGTGCAAACCTTTTGAACTTGCTGGTTAATGCTTTCTTGCTTTAACTGTGAAGCTCTGGGAACTAAATTCTTTGTTGAGCTGCAGGTGCTTGCTGTGAGGTGGTAGGCCTCGAATGATGTATGAAATTTAAGCCTACATGTTATAATCCGCAAGTGCACGGCGTCTATTGGAGACGCGGCAAGTACGGGGTCGATCCCACAAGGACTTGTGGTGCTCTAAGGTGATCTAAGGCTTTCTTCGACTGAGTTCTAAAAGTGACAGTGACAACAGATGGTAACATAGATATTTTTGTGCCAATATGGCTGTTTTTGAACTGTGATGACTCTAACTAAGGTAAAGATAGTGACAGAGGGGTTACTAAGGTCTCCAAATCCTCCACTAACTCCTATTATGTGATCAACTATGTTGAAACTCTTGTTCCTATGTCGATGAGTGAAGATTGTCAATTCTACCACTCATTTAAAGGGTTTCACCTAGTGAAACTTCAATACACAGCTAAGGGTACTAACTTGAGCATTAGTTATCTACTTAAGTATAACTAATCAAAGGAATTAGCCTATAACTCTCTAAGGATTGAGTCACGAGCATACTAAACACAAGTGTAACCTAACTACAATGCATCCATGGCGTTGGTATGCATTGTGAGAGAAGAGTGTTAGACGCTAGGATTGAAGTTATCTAATTCAATTAAGTTCTCAAGAACATTCAACAAATTGAACTCAAAACAGAGAGTTAGGGTTTCAATGAAACCCTAGCACCAAACTAGAACATAAATTAACAAAATACAACTATTGACTGCCCTGGCTAATCCAGGCGTACCCCAAAATCATCTTCTACATCTGTTATTTATACATGCAACTCAAAATTCCCAAACCCTAATTCTCATAATAAAATAAAAACAAATCAAACCTAATTTCTCGCACCCATACTTTCTCTGCATCGGTTGTTGGCTCTCCTCATGCTTCTCTGACTCCCTTGATTGATTTATGAGAAACCCTAGTCTTGTTTATCTTTAACATAGCTTCTAAGGTTATGAGAAGCTATTTTAGAGATAAACAAAGCTTGGAGTGCGGGCGGAATAGGGGTGGTAGTTGCTGTGGTGTCAGTGGGGGTGATGGTGACAGAAGAGGAGATGGTGGTGATGATGGTTGTGGCAGGGGAAGGAGATGGCGGAAGAGTGGGTTTTGCAGAGCTCTGCAGAGGAGAAGAGAAGAAAGAGAAAGTGAGGAGAAGAGAATGGGTCTGTCGATGGGGTGTATAGGGTTAGGTATTTTTGGTGTGAGGCAGGTACAGCGAAAGTTGATGAGAATGCCTCAGCGAACGTAGGATGTAGCAGCTACGATCTGAACGGCTGAGGGAAAACTGAGGTGATTTGGTGTTGAGCGGAGCATCGAGAAATATATGTGAGTGAAGGAGCGACCGTGTGATGCATTTGGACGAGATCTCAACGGCTCGGAATGAGCGGGTTCGGATCGGGTCGTGGGTGGCTCTAGCCCATGTCTTTCTTGTCAAGAACCGATTCGCTTACTTGGGCTTTGGCTATCTGCTCCATAGATGCTCGTCTCCCATTCTTCACTCTTTTGGCTCCTCAGATTCTCCGAGCTTTATTTATTACCTAAAAACACAAAATTAATTAATACAAATATTTATTCTTGAAAACAAAGAAAACACAGAATCTGGGATAATATCTGATTTCTAAGCACAAAAGATGAGTAAAATGCCAATAAAAGGTGTATAAATATGCACTATTTGGCACTCATCAAATACCCCCAAACCTGAATTTTACTTGTCCTCAAGTGAAAGCAGAAATGAAGAAATCCTAACTATACCACTTTGTCGTAGGTCTCTCGAATGCATTTAGCGTATGCACTAAGCCTTTAAACCCCTAGGTGTCCCTAGTGGACGAGTTGTAGTCTCGTGAGGGTTTACAAGAGGTGTACCCACAAAACCTTTTCCAACTTCAGAGCGTAAAAGAGTCTCAAGCCCTCCAAGAAGCTATGAGGACATAGAGTTTTCGCATGCTAGTAATGTGAAGTTAGAACTATCGAAGAACGCATTCTCATCCTTAAGTGCTTTGGCGAGAAGTAACCATCCATATGAAAGAATTCGGATTCGATTGTGATCATAAGCCTCGACTTTGCCTCACCATTAGGGTTTTATGATAATTGCACTCAAAAAGATCGCTTTTCTAGTCTCATGTGTGCGGGCGGGAATAAAGAGAGAAATCCACGCACACGTTGTAGGTAAGAAGGATAACCTTAGAAATAAAATCTGGAGACTCCACGAAGTGTGGACAAAAAGAATCTTTTTCTGATGATCTCTAAGAAAGGAAATCAACCATTAGCAAGGTGGGAGTACTCACTCACTTCTCACCCGATCGGCAATTAATATCACTCTCTCATAAGAAACCATAGAAACGTCTTCAATCTTCGGTCTTCGGTCTTCAATTGTTGATGACGAACTTCTAACTTCACAAAACTTGACAATTTTTTAACTTTTCTACTCAAATTCCTTGTTGTTTGGATTTTTCTTTTTAAATTCTCTTTACCATGGTGGTAGCAAAAATAAGAAAATAAACTACAATATATATATATATATATTTTTTTTTTTTTTTCTATAATAAGTGAAAATAAAAATACAAATAATGAAACAACTAACTCCATGGACAAAGGACTTTATCACTCAATTTTTTCACAACTTGTATTGTCTTGATTTTATAAATTTTATTAATTCTCATCCTATTTTCTTTTCATTGTTGCACATAAACCTTGGACTATATCAATTTTTCTTTCAATATTCGATTCTGCTCCGGTTCTTTGACGATGATGTGTTTCTATGGGTCTTATTGATTGAGAGAGAGAATGATGCTAACGGCAAATCGGTATTTAGAAGGAGTTTTCATCTTTAGACGTCACCCTCATGATTGACAAAAACTAGCACTCAAGAGATCAAAAGTAGTCTTTGAAAATTGGTGCGAAGTTGGGTAGCTCACCATTTACCCGGAATTTACGTATGGTGACACACACTCTATGACTTTTCTAGAAAGTTGCAAAAATTTGAAGGTTGGTGCCTCACTTGATGTAAATTGGGTAGTCTCCACTATGGGTGATCACAATTCTACTACCGAATATCTAAACAGCACCTAATTCGCCCTCTGGCATGGTTAAATCCAATTTTAACGCTCTAATCAACTAAGGAACCCGATTGTGTTCTCCGGCACTTCTAACTTTTGTTATTTCGGTCAGAATCTCTATGTAAACATAGCTAGAAGCATGCTAGTGACTCTAAAATCTCTAAAAGTTGGAGGTTTTTATTTGCAAAAAGTTTTGAATTTTTTGAATTTTTTGATTTTGATTTTTTTTTTTTTTTTTTTTTTTTTAAATAAAAGGTAAAATAAAAGACTAAAAACTCTAAATGCAAATGCAAATGTACCCCCAAACCTAAATCAAACATTGTCCTCAATGTGTCTACATATAGAAAAAATTTAAACAGTCACATACCATGAGAACTATGTTGATAAAGAAAAGGAAGAGATTATAGGGAATGTCGGCGGGAGCAGGTTGAGCTTCGTTAGTCAAGGCAAAATCCAACATTCTCGGTGGAGATCATATCCATTAGCACAATATATGCACAAAAAGACTCAACCGATTCAAGAAAGAAAAAATTAACAAGTCCTACAAAAATTTACTAACAGTCTAAAGAGTTGAGGGTCAACCCAATAGAAAATATACAGAAACATCAACATGAAAATGGGCTTTGGATTATGTGGGAATTTGGTTTGTTTGGGATTTGGTTTGTGTGGGAAGCTTAGGAGTTGTTGCAAAGTGTGTAGCCCGAAGTGGATTGAGTTGGGGCGAGTTTTGTGTAGAGCCCGAGGTTGGGTTCATTAGCCCAGTGGGAGGCTTATGTGGGCTTGGGTGGTTCGGCTTATGTGGAGCCCAATGGTTGGGTTTCGGTGGCTGGTGGCTGGCAACTCGGTTTGGCAAAGAACAATTGCCGAGGCTCGGTTTTTGATTTAAGTGGGCTTGATTAGGTGCGAGCCCAGTGGTTGAATGTCCCAAAGTATGTGGGCTTTAGTTATGCAAGACCAGTGAACTTATGTGGGCTCCTTGTTTGGTTTATGCGAGCCCAAGTTTTCTCAACCAGTCGAGAGCAGCTCGAGACCATGCATTGGCTATCCACAGTTAGCAATTGCACTCACAAGTTTAGCATACTGACACAAGTTTGGTTGAGGTTGTGTACATAGGCGATTATAGGCACAAGTTTGCAAATGGGTACAACACGGAGAAACCAGCCTGGTGATCCACGAGACACACAACACGGCTCCAGCACGGTGATGTGCGAGAACAACAATGTATATAGCACAATGAAGATCTGAAATTTCACGAAGCATGCGCAAGGTTTGCGAGGTCCACGGGGCACTTAAGCTTGGCTTTGTATCTAGCTTAGTATCAGGTCTTGCTCAAGCTCACATACTATCAATCATTCAATCATTCAAGGTTTTAGCATGCGTCGCAATGGCTTACAATCTCGGGTATGCAATTTACGGGCATCATGCATAACATGGTTCACACAAGCACAAGGATTACAATATGCAATTACCAACCTCAGTGCCTGACACGGAGTTTGTGCGGGCAGGTTATACCCGGCCTTTGGCAATGCACGGATGTAGTGGTTAAGCTTTTAAAAACATATCTACAAAGGGTCAGGTGCATCTACTCAATTTGAGCTCTCATGCTACCATGCTCGAGTCTACATCAGGCGGGTTTGTAACAAAATAAGAAGCCTCAGCTGTAGCTCAACTCACAGCTTCAGGGGGCTGGAGCTCAATAATTCACAGGTCAAGCTCAAGGGTTGCAGGGCCAACAGGGCTGTGTACTCAGCCAAGGCAAGTTTCAGCAATGTATAGGTTTTCAGATGGCTCACCAACTCAATAACACATTCATTCAACCAATGTATTGGTTCACGGGGTTGACAGGACTCGGGGCGGGGTCTCTAGCTCACCGGGTGAACCGGGCTTGACAATGCACGGCTCGGCCAGACTAGCATTGAGATTCGAGGCTATCACGGGTTAGGCCATCACGGGTTATAACGATCTACACAGCCTCACGGCGTCGGGGGTGGAGGTTTTGAGCTCTCTAATGAGTACGGCTCGGCTCAGGCGAGATGCGGTTTAGTCAGGTTCAAGCATGCATTCGGGGGTGTGAGCACTACTTAGCACATGTGAAGATACATTCATGTTACACACAAGCACACAGTGCATAAGAAATGTTCAACTTACTTTGATCACGCACGGAGTTAGCGAGAATAGCAATGAGGTGAAACTCTTACCTCATTCTCGGGACAATACAGCGTTTAATTACTAACTGGTATGCTACGAGGCTCAACGGCTTGAGGCTTTGCTCGGTGACACGGAACACGGCGACACGGGGAGCACGGCGGCCTGGGGGCACAAGAGGCTGCTGGCTCAACAAGGGAAGTTTTAGCAATGTACAAATTAAAGCAAAGTGAAACTCGGCAATGGCTATCACCGGCAATGGCTATCACCGGTGAAAAAGTTTCAGCGATAAAGCCAATGCTCAATCTCACGAATCACATTTCTGAGATGCTTAGCTATTTATGTGGTAACAAGGATGGATGAAAGCTAGCAGATGTCTAAATGCAATACCAAAATGCACTAAGAAAATGAAAAGGAAATGCACAGGTGGTTAACTACCTACAAAGACTAAAATCAAAAGTTAAATGCGAGAGATATACGGGGAAGCAAAACTAGCCAAACAGAATCAGATTTCAAAAATTTAACTAAGTTACACTAAAACATAACTAAAAGAAATAACACAGAGCAACTATGTACAGGGCGATTGAAAACAGCTAAACAGCAATGAGAGACTAAAAACAATAAAGACAAGGTAAATATGTACAAGGCTAAGTTACTCTACAAGTTAAGTTATTCTACAATGTAAAATGGATATGTACAGAGATGATTGAAAAACAGATGAAGCGAGCCAATGAATCAGCAAGGCACACCCAAGTCCCCGGCAGCGGCGCCAAAAACTTGGTAGGCCTCGAATGATGTATGAAATTTAAGCCTACATGTTATAATCCGCAAGTGCACGGCGTCTATTGGAGACGCGGCAAGTACGGGTCGATCCCACAAGGACTTGTGGTGCTCTAAGGTGATCTAAGGCTTTCTTGATCGAGTTCTAAAAGTGGCAGTGACAGCAGATGGT
This sequence comes from Papaver armeniacum, assembly GCA_023531295.1. Lineage (NCBI taxonomy): Eukaryota > Viridiplantae > Streptophyta > Magnoliopsida > Ranunculales > Papaveraceae > Papaver > Papaver armeniacum. The sequence continues at coordinate 27,135 of JAJJWW010009220.1, forward strand.
AACATAGATATTTTTGTGCCAATATGGCTTTTTGAACTGTGATGACTCTAACTAAGGTAAAGATAGTGACGAGGGGTTACTAAGGTCTCCAAATCCTCCACTAACTCCTATTATGTGATCAACTATGTTGAAACTCTTGTTCCTATGTCGGATGAGTGAAGATTGTCAATTCTACCACTCATTTAAAGGGTTTCACCTAGTGAAACTTCAATACACAGCTAAGGGTACTAACTTGAGCATTAGTTATCTACTTAAGTATAACTAATCAAAGGAATTAGCCTATAACTCTAAGGATTGATTTCATGACATACTAAACACAAGTGTAACCTAACTACAATGCATCCATGGCGTTGGTATGCATTGTGAGAGAAGAGTGTTAGGCAGCTAGGATTGAAGTTATCTAATTCAATTAAGTTCTCAAGAACATTGACAAATTGAACTCAAAACAGAGTTAGGGTTTCAATGAAACCCAGCACCAAACTAGAACATAAATTAACAAAATACAACTATTGGCGCATACTGGCTAATCCGGGCGTACCCCAAAATCATCTTCTACATCTTATTATTTTATACATGCAACTCAAAATTCCCAAACCTAATTCTCATAATAAAATAAAAACAAATCAAACCTAATTTCTCGCACCCATACTTTCTCTCGCATCGGTTGTTGGCTCTCCTCATGCTTCTACGACTCCCTTGATTGATTTATGAGAAACGCTAGTCTTGTTTATCTTTAACATAGCTTCTAGGGTTATGAGAAGCTATTTTAGAGATAAACAAAGCTTGGGTGCGGCGGAATAGGGGTGGTAGTTGCTGTGGTGTCAGTGGGGGTGATGGTGACAGAAGAGGAGATGGTGGTGATGATGGTTGTGGCGGGGGAAGGAGATGGCGGAAGAGTGGGTTTTGCGAGGCTGCGAGGAGGAGAAGAGAAGAAGAGAAAGTGAGGAGAAGAGAATGGGTCTGTCGATGGGGTGTATAGGGTTAGGTATTTTTGGTGTGAGGCAGGTACAGCGAAAGTTGATGAGAATGCCTCAGCGAACGTAGGATGTAGCAGCTACGATCTGAACGGCTGAGGGAAAACTGAGGTGATTTGGTGTTGAGCGGAGCATCGAGAAATATATGTGAGTGAAGGAGCGACCGTGTGATGCATTTGGACGAGATCTCAACGGCTCGGAATGAGCGGGTTCGGATCGGGTCGTGGGTGGCTCTAGCCCATGTCTTTCTTGTTGGGTTGGCGGTTGCGCGCGGAGCTTTGGCTATCCCGCTCCATAGATGCTCGTCTCCCATTCTTCACTCTTTTGGCTCCTCGAGATTCTCCGAGCTTTATTTATTACCTAAAAACACAAAATTAATTAATACAAATATTTATTCTTGAAAACAAAGAAAACACAGAATCTGGGATAATATCTGATTTCTAAGCACAAAAGATGAGTAAAATGCCAATAAAAAGGTGTATAAATATGCACTATTTGGCACTCATCATGAGGCTGTGCTGCTGAGCCAACCCAAGGAAGACAAGGAAAAGCTCAAGTTTGAGCTTAGCCTGTGAATAAACTGTAATTGAACCTTGCATTGCCCCTGTGAGTGAGGTAAACTGTAAGTGCGAGTATTTTGTGAGTCTGGAGTGCATAATAATGAACAACTAGCTTTTGATGCTCATAAACATGATCTTGTGATGAATGTTATGCCATGTATGCTCACCAAAACCAATAACATTTGAATAGATGCATGCTAAACTAGTATGATGTCTTTGAGTTGAACTCCTAACTTAGTTAGCAAAGATACCTGCAAACCCCAGGTTGAAGTCAAGCGAGAAAGTTGATATCAAGCCGACCCGGTTGACATCAAGCGAGATAATTGATACCATCTACCCCCGTACCAAGCCTATTGCCAGAGACTTGAATGAACACTGTGTATCTGTGTGTGCATACGTGATTTCACGCCGCATGATAACTTAGTTACCTTGCATGACCAATCACCCCACGAGTTGTGTCTTGGGCTTGATCCGAGATGTGTAACCCTTAACCTTCATGCACTTCCGAGCCAAGCTCCGGCCCACAAGGCCGTTGGAGCTTGTCTTTGTAACTTGCATAGCTTCAACACGCCCTGCAACCCATATGTTCAACTCCATTTTGAAGGCTGTGAGCTTGAGCTTGACAACACAATAAGCACGCTATCAGTGAGTGACCCATATGCAATTTTTTGGGGCTTGACATCAAAAATTTGAGGTCAACTAAGCTTGATTGACACATTCTATGGTATGTTGTAAAAAGTGGAAATGTGTCTTTGTAGTGTAACTTTTGTGCATTGAACCATTGGGCTTAGCTTCCCTGTCTTGACCTCAAGCCCCTGTAGCTGTGAGTTGAACTTGGATAGTCGGGCTAGCTACAAACCAAAGAGCAACAACCACAGGAGCTTACCACGAGACCACGTTAGCATTTGAGTCCTTTTATTGCATGAGTTTGCTGAGCTCTGTCCTGTCATCTTTGTGCTGTGATGAATGCTTGACTTTGTTTGAAACCCTGTCAACTGAATCATTGTCACTAGTTGAATGCAAGGCCATCCCTGTGACCTGAGAATAGCCTAGAGCTGCCCTGTATTCAGCTCCAGCCCCTATGTTGTAGAGGCCCGAGCTGCCCAGGGTAACAAGTTCTTGCAATCCCAACTTGACACCATAGGCCATGTGAGCCATCTGCTCCCTGTGTAACTGTTAAGCCAACTTGTTGACATCGAGCATGTTCTTTTGCATTTGTGTATGATCCCGTGCATCATTGAAAGCTTGCAAATCTGTGTGAAACCCCGTTGACTTTGTCACCCATTTGCTTATTGCAACTACCTTTGTGCTTTTAAGCCTGCAAATTTGTGTGATCTCGTGAGGCCAAACTTGAGCATGCTCTCGTGAAAATTGGTTAACCAATCGCCCGAAATTCATGTGTTTTATACAATTGTTGTTCTGCGCATAAGATGCAATGTGCAGTGCTGTGTCATTTTTGTGAGTTGTGCTATTGTGCGGTGTGCATAGCTTGTGCTATTATGTCTTTGTGCATATTACCATGTGTTTATTAAGAAGACAAAAGCACACCTTTGTGCTAAGCTACGTGAAATGGTGTGACAATTTACGTGAGTTTGTGTTCTCTCGTGTTGTATTGCTCTGTGCATAGCCTTTGCATGGTGAACTAGACTTAGACTTGTCTTGTGCAATTCTTAAAGCATTCATGTGTCTTGAAATTGGAGTGTCACTTTGTGAAAAATTGTGCACAAGTCGAAGCCCACACAACCTAAGATTTGAGTGAGTTGCAAGTTTACTGTGAAAACAGTCTTTGCAAACCCAGCCGAGTTGCGGTTACACATTACTCCTCCAAACCAGTCTTTGCATCATTTTTCGTGAGTTTGCATTGCATTGCATTGCATTACTCTTTACTTAAAACACACACACCACCGTGCACAACCGAAACCCACACAGTGGGCTACACATAAATTTGTTCTTTGCACAAACTAAGCCCATATAAACCAAAACGACCCACTTAAACCAACCATTGAAGCCCACTTGTGATTTGGGCTTGCATATAAAATGGGTTGTGCATTTGCATAGACTAAACAACTTTGGGCTCTGCACAAATCGAAGCCCACTGTACCACAAAGCAACCTTTTGGGCTTACACTTAGAATCGGGTGTCATTTTCTTTTGTGGGTCAGTATCTCTCAGGCCGTGTACAAACTTGTCCCCGTGCATAAGCTATTTGCACAAACCAAAGCCCACATAAACCAAAACCCAAATAAACCAAAGCCCACATAAACCAGCCCATTCAAACCAAAATCGGCCCACAACAACCGGGCTTTGCATAACCTTTGGGCCGTGCATTTGCGTCACTTGGGCTTGACATCTGGACTTAGTATACTTGATGTGTGCTAGGCTATATGCTTCTTTTTGAGCCCAAATTGAGTTGCTAGACCATGTCGAGTTTTGGTCCGCATCCAGGGATGGAAACAAATCCATTAGAGCTTGCTTACGGGCATGCTTCACAATATGAACTCCCACATACCATAATAATTTTTAGGGAATATTATGAGCCTTCTCGGGGCCCCGACTTCACATACCCTAATCATTATGAGCACATGTATCATCCACCACAGGTTGAAAATGAACAATTTTCTCATACCCAGTCATCACTTTTAAATCAATTAGAAGCTCAAGTATACGCTTTAGAAAGGAAATTACATGAGAAATCTTGTCGAATCTAATCCCCCTAGGCACTATGAAATGTATGCTTGTACCTTATGTGGTAGCTTAGACCACCCCTGTTGAGAACTGCTACATTTTACATGAGTTTAGAAGATTGGGAAAGCCATGATAACCATGCACACATACATCATCCATCACAGTGGGAAGTTGAACAATGTTATACTCCCCCAACCCCTTGTATGCAATCACTAATGGAAGAGCTCATAGAGCAAAACAATGATATACTTGGATGGAAAGCATTGCATGAGCATCCCTTCTCTAGTGAACCATATGCACAACCATACACCGAATATGAACCTAATCTAGAGGAAAAGAGTACACTAGAAATGCTAATAGGGAAATGCATTTTTGTGATGATGATGATGATGAATATGATATGTTAGAAGAGCATGTGTATGCGAGATAATATGATGGAATCTTTGGGTTCGGGAGACGTTAGGCGTCTCACGTGAACCCTATGAATGATACTTCTTCTAACATTCATATATGTGATGTTGATTACGAGCTTGGGTTTGTGAAATTCTTGATAAAAGTGAGCATGCTATACCAATTGTTTGTGACTTAGGAATAGCTGATTTGTACATTGACACGAGATGATTCCATGCATGTCGATTCCATGCCTAGGTTACGCATGATATCTCTCCTGGTTATTTTGTGCATGAGAGTGATGATGATTATGACATCGAGCTTGATGAATTGTTCTATCTTTGGTGAGCATGATTTACCTTCTTCGACCTTAGGAAAGTATGTGATGGTGCAAATGATCTTATGCATGAAAACAACTTAGATGTACCTAACCTCTCTCTAAGAGCCTGATTGAAACTCCTCCACCAAACCTAGTGTGGTTTGTAACAAAATTGCAAAACCAACTTTTTCTCGAGAATGCCTAATCTAGGCCTAGAGCTTTGTGCTTCCCAAGTCCTCTTGGACTATTTTGCATCAAAGTATAACACTTTTAAGGAACCACGGTTGGAATGTGTATATACACTTTGTTTTTTAGCAAACTCATTTTGAGTTAGACCTTTTGCATGATGTACCTTTAAAATTGCAAGATTTTGTGCTCAAGAACACATGCCGGTGACAAGTTTAGGTTTTGGGGAAACTCATTCTCTTATGCGGTCTTGCTTGCACTTTCATGTTATATTTGTGTAAGACTGTTGATGTCTCTGCATACCGTCTTTTGGGTTGATCCTCAACTCTTTAGATTGTTGGCGTATGGTGAACTTTTCATTGCATATAATCCAGTAGGACTTGTTAATATTTTCTTTCTTGAATCGGTTGAGTCTTCTTGCGCATATATTATGCTAATCCGATATGATCTCCACCGAGAATGTTAGACTCTAGCCTTGTCTAATGAAGCTCTAACCTTGCTCCATGACATCCCGGTAATCTCTTCCCTTTTCTCTTATCAGCTTAGTTCTCATGGTATGTGACTGTTTAAATTTCTCTATCTGTTGACATTGAGGACAATGTTTGATTTAGGTTTGGGGTGCATTTGCATTTGCATATAGATTTTTAGTCTTTTAATCTTTAAAAAAAAAAAAAAAAAAAAAAAAAAAACTCTTTTTGTAAAAACCTCCAACTTTTAGAGATTTTAGAGTCACTAGCATGCTTAGCTATGTTTACATAGAGAGTCGACAGAAATAACAGAACTTGGAAATGCGGAGAACGCAATCGGGTTTCTTAGTTGATTAGAGCGTTAAAGTTGGATTTAACCATACCGGAGGGCGAATTAGGTCTTTGTTTAGATATTCGGTAGTAGAATTGTGATCACCCATAGTGGAGACTACCCATTTTACATCAAGTGAGGCACCAACCTTCAATTTTTTGCAACTTTCAGAAAAGTCATTAGAGTGTGTGTCACCGTACGTCAATTAGGGTAGGAATGTTTGAGCTACCCAACTTCATACCACTTTCAGCACTACTTTTTGATCTCTTGAGTGCTAATTTTTGTCAATCATGAGGTGACGTCTAAAGATGAAAACTTCTTCTAAATACCGATTTGTAGTTAGCATCACTCTCTCCCTCTCAACAACATCAACGATTCATAGAAACACATCATCGTCGGCAAAGGCGGAGCAACATCGAGGAATATTTGAAGAAAAGTTGATATAGTCAAGGTTACATACAACAAAAGAAAATAAGATGAGAATTAATGAAGTTTGTGAAAAATTGAGTTTTATTGTTTTATTGTTATTTTATTCCAAGTTAGTTTATATAAAAAAAAAAAAAAAAAATTGTTGTGTGTCAAGTTTTTGTGAAGTTCGAAGTTCATCATCGACATTTGAAGACCCGAAGATTGAAGACGTTTTTATGAATCTTTGAGAGAGTGATATTAATTGCCGATCGGGTGAGAATGTAAGTGAGTACTCCCACCCTTGCTAATGGTTGATTTCCTTTCTTAGAGATCATCGAGGAAAAGATTCTTTTTGTCCACGGTTAATGGAGTCTCAGAAATTATTTGGAAGGTTATCCTTCTTACCTACAACGTGTGCGGGGATTTCTCTCTTTATTCCGCTGCACACATGAGAGACTAAAAAAGCGATCTTTTTGAGTGCAATTATCATAAAACCCTACTAGTGGGCGGAAGTCGAGGCTTATGATCACAATCGAATCGAATTCTTTCATATGGTATGGTTACTTCTCGCTCGGCACTTAAGGATGAGAATGCGTTCTTTTAGTTCGACTTCTTGTTACTAGCATGCGAAACTCATGTCCTCATAGCTTCTTGGAGACTCTTTTACACTGAAGTTGGAGAAGGTTTGTGGGTACACCCTGGTAAACCCTCACGAGACTACAACTCGTCCACTAGGGACACGTAGGGGTTTAAAGGCTTAGTGCATACGCTAAATGCATTCGAGAGACTGCTGGGGGGGTATAGTTAGGATTTCTTAATTTCTGTTTCACTTGAGGACAAGTAAAATTCAGGTTTGGGGGTATTTGATGAGTGCCAAATATTGCATATTTCTACATCTATTTATTGGCATTTAGCTCATCTTTTGTGCTCAGAAATCAGATATTATCCCAGATTCTGTATTTTCTTTGTTTTCAAGAATAAATATCCTCGATTGATTGGGGGCCAGACATTTTAATTGGGGGCCATGATATTTTATTTCCACCCCAAATTTTTGAGGGGCGTATTAATCCGATATTGAAAAGACTGTTTTGCCCTTTACTAAACACAAATCTTAAAAACCAGTTAACACTAATTTATTAGGCCCCCAATTCATATACCCTAAACTAAACAAAAAAAATCAGTTTCTTTTTTTCTTTTTCTCTTCTTCTTCTCCTCTTCCTCTCCTCTTCCTCCACAACCACCATTAACGACCCCAAACGATTTTTTTCTTCGACCGATTCATCGTCGATGTTAGAAAATAATCGACGATTACCTTCTTCTTCAAACATGGCGCGTACAAAGCAGGCCGCTCGCAGAACGTCAAATCCCCAATCTCCCTCGGCGAGTCAAAGGAAAGGTAATCGTGGGAAGAACCCCAAAACCCCAAAAATCGAAACCCAAAGAAGATATGGGTCCAATTAGAAGGTATGTGAAGTTAAACCCACCTTCTATGCGTTTTTTGTTGTGTTTTGATTGCTAATTTGAGTCTCGTAGCTTGAAATTTTTGCGGTTTTGATTAAAGGACGTTAGTATCGTAGTGGATACCCTAACGACTTTTCATTTGCATGTTTATTTTATGAAAAATCGTTAGCCTATTAGGTTGAAGGTGACGACCCTTGATACCGCTGCGCCGGTGAATTTTCCCCTAGAATAGAGTCGTTAATCTTTTATGTTGCGGAATGGCGACTCTTGTTTGCCCACCCTTATTTATTCACTAACGACTCTAGATGGAACTCGAACAGCCCTCTGTTCCAAAAATTGATAAAGGTCGTCATCTCATTTCCCCTTGAGTCGTCACTTAGGTATGTGCCCTAGAGTCGTCAACCCAAATCGTAGGATCGTTATTGTCTTTTTGTGACCCTTTGTTATTTGGACAAGAGTCGTCAACATATTACTTTAGTCGTCACAATAATGCTTGAGGGTCGGTTGTGTTTTAGATTATCGTATTGACGACTCTTGATCTGATAACCATAAAGTTGATGTCTTGTTGGGTTATTTTTTTGTTTTTTTGTTTCGAAACCAAATGCAGAACCAAAGGCAAGGTTCCAATGACGATAAGTCCACCTTCCAAACCTCCACGCCATGATAAATTCTTACTTGCTGGTCCATTACGCGGTAAGAAGCCGAGTGAGGTATCATTTTCTATCAGAACCAAGAGACAAAGGTGATGAGTTGTCGGATTCATCGAATCGGACTCTTTTGTTATTTCCGCTAGCGTAGTAGTGGTGAAGAAGAAGAAATCCAACAAGAGGAGATACAAGAAGATCCTCTGATGAGTGCGGAAATAGTGCATATTTATACACCTTTTTATTGGCATTTTACTCATCTTTTGCGCTTAGAAATCGAGATATTATCCCATATTCGTGTTTTCTTTGTTTTCAAGAATAAATATTTGTATTAATTAATTTTTGTGTTTTAGGTAATAAATAAAGCTCGGAGAATTTGAGGAGCCAAAGAGCGAAGAATGGAGTCGAGCATCTACGGGGAGCAGAAAGCCAAAGCACGGCGCAATGGGCCACCCAACAAGTAGCAACTCATCTACAAGACATGGGCTTGAGCTAGTCCCGACCCGCGACCCGGATCCGAGCTCCG